>CAEFZY010019912.1:0-75798 GCA_903066815.1 Brachyrhaphis roseni | reverse complement strand
TTTTTTTTGGATGCCTGTCCATTCCTGTGACCCATGGTGCAAAATACATAAATATATAAAAATAGCAAAACAAAAAAACCCTCTATGTGGTAGAAGAGGGAGCAGGAAGCTCCTGTATGCCTTGGGTCACCTTGACAGCTAGTTAGAGTACGGGTCTTCAGAGCATCTTACAGATCCATATAATTCCATGCGATGTGAATCTGAAGTGGAAGCTGGCCGACTGAGATATTTATAATACTCTCCAAGGAAGTCATTGACATTGAAGTTCTCAAGACACAACAGAAAACGATTTAACTATAATATTTTTTGTTTAAATTGCAATCCAATATTGAAGGTTTAGGGTAGGGGTGCCCAAAGTTGGTCCTCGAGGGCCGGCAGGCTGCACTTTTGAGTTCTCTCCCTGGTGGTACCAACAACCGTTTCAGCATGCCAGTGTTCTTCTTAGGCCTTCAAACGAGCCATCATTTGATCCAGGTGTGTTAAACCAGGGAGAGAACTAAAACATGCAGGATGCCGGCCCTCGAGGACCAGCTTTGGGCATCCCCTGGTTTAGGGTCATAAACAAATACCTTACACTGGTTTTTTATGCACTACTTATTAGAGCAAAACCAGAAGTGTATGATGTTTCTATACACTGTAGAAAAATAAGACACAAAAGATAAATACACAGTAGACTTACTGAGGTGGTTATGCCCTCTTGGGTAGGAAGCGGGGGGTGTGAAGGCTGGGGGTACTTGCCAATGCCCGCTAGTGGCTGGGTTCCTGGCTGGTTCCTTGATTCTGGGCTGTCTTGCTGCCAGGTACTCGTGTGGCACCTGGCCACAACAAAACTTTAACTGTATTTAATCTAAATTAACTGCAAGAATTTTATCATTTATTTGCAATTCTAAAAAAGTATGGTGTTATCTTTGCCAACCACTCACTGGGATATTGTCAAAAGAAGCACACGCATGCACATAATTATTCATACATACAGCTTGCTGTGACTCCCACCCACAAGGAAGTACAAATGCTAAGTCACCACACTTAAAATGTGAAAATCTAACAAGAAAAATGAGCTTCTGCTGATAGTTACAAATTTAGTTGCAACAAAACCATGTTGACTCAAACTAATGGGAGTTTTGAAAAAACACGAACATGATGGGTTACATGTAATGATCTCAGATGCATCCATAAAATTCTGCATAATTGTTTTTGCTGTTTGATTTATGAGACAAGCCTTAGTCATAATATGTTATGCAAACGATTTAACATCCAACTTTAGGACATACAGCTTTGAGGAACTAAAAGCAAACATTGTGGTTTCCACAAACACAGTAAGGACAACATGCCCACAAAAGTAGCTAAATTAACTTAAATGCACTAAATGTGAAACTCTTCATAAAACTTTCTGTTGTACTGAAAGGACATAAGTTGGCATGAAGTAGTTTTTAATTAAGAAAATTAAAACTGATTTGAAAAACTTAAAACTAAGTCCGTCTAAAAATATTTGTTTTTATTTGTATGCTTGTAATGTTGATTTTGCATAAGGCCCACGTAAACAGTCTATATTATATTTTGGAAAATAGCTTTATTTAAATTGTATCTTGTGACATATTTTGTTTAATGGTAGTTTGAAATCTCATCATTTGCAGCATTTTGATGATCATCATAACAAAAAATTTATTTACTGACAGATGCTAAGTAACTAATTGCTTTTATCAAGTTCTTTTTTGTAAATACCTGCTGACGTGAGAAATTTAGAAAAGGATATCAGAGGCTGCATGAATCAGTCCACATCAGCTAATTTATTCAAGGGTGTTAGAAAGGTGTTTAGGATGGACATTCCTCAGACTGAGGAGTTTCATCCTGAACTAAACACTATGGATTAGATCTTATTCCTACAGTTAAAGAAGTTTAGTCATCCAGTTCACATTATCATTATTGCTCTTTTCTATTTTTGGAAGAAGATTGTTAAGTTGTATGTATTGCACGGTAATATGTTGTTCTTATATTGATTGTACCTTGCAGGACTACAGATAAAAACTAGCCTTTATGTCTAACTCTGGCATACCATGTAATTTGCATTGTCCCTTTTGAAATAAATACACAACAACACATTGTAGAAGGTGTTTGACAGCTCTGCACAAGTCAACTTTTTCCCAGTGAGGTTGGGACAATGTCTGGGTCCTTGGACCTATTTATAGAGTTCTTACTCCAGACCATGTAGATTTTGAAAGGAGGGTGTCTGGATTGGAAACCTTAAGATTTGATCTTTTCTTTTTACAAATGAATTCTCTTGGTTTGGTTTTTCATGGATGGACAGAAACCCAAAATCATACTGCAAAAGTGTCAGTATGTTTGTATGATAATGTTTAATGGCTGTGTGGGTGGATTCCCTGTCTAGAGAAGGAAGTGATTGTTCACAACTGTTGGCTTATTGTCCTGGCAAAGCTTAATAGTCTCTGAGATGGTTATTCTCCCTTTCTGTGTGGGTGGGAGTGTGTTCGTGCCCGTAATTATTACAGGAGACGAGACAGGGGTACATATGTGTGTGTATTTAGGTGCAAGCCCATCTTAGTGTGAGCTTCTTCTCAGCATCACCTGGGTTTGTCTCTTGGGATTAATGAGTTGTGTTTATCTGCGTGCTTTTGCAACATTCAGAAGCTCTGGCCTTACTTAATCAAACTGCAGGTATGTTTTCTCTGCAGGGAAGTTGAATGCTGAGAAGCTCTGATTGCAACGCCACAGAAATGCAAAGTTTGCAGAGCTAAGTCACATTAAATGTTTAGCTAAAAATAAGCCCTCATATTATCAGCAGGTGCAAATTGCATGTTTACTCAAAGCATCCCTTAAAGCAGCTTAACTTGGCAAAAATGTTAGTGCAGGAAATAATTATCATATGTGGGATCCACGCCCCTGTTGTTAACTATACCATTATTGAATCATTAGCAATTTTCACTGTAGAACTTATCCTAAATAGGGCGGTATTTTCAATATCACATTTACATGAGGTTCTAGCCTTGCTAGAAAATTTAGTCATGCTTGTCTTGGATGGGACCTTTTATATATATGTAGCCGGTATTGGATATACACATGAAATTCTTGCTAAAACATGCTTCATAATTGTCCTGTGATGTGTGGTTTTTGGCGCCCCCTACTGGTTGCCTATAAATACGAGGGGAAACCGGAAATTCCACACAGTCTATTCAGCGCTCAGCTATGGTAAGCCATCAATTCCGGTTCTCTTTTGAGTAGTATTGGTGGTTATGTTCAAAGGCTAACTTGGAGTTTTGTTACAGTACACTGAGTGACTAGTGGACCAATAGGTCACTGCGCTATTTGTGTTTTGTTGACCACTCACTTCAGGCAAATTACTGACATTACATTAAATGTCAGTAATTTATATTTGTCAGTTTGTCTATTGCATTTGTCAGTTTGTCAGTTATGGTTGCCAGTCTGTCAGTTTGTTAGTTGTTTCCATGACGACATGACGTGGCCTGCTTTATTTTCTGTGAACCACCAGAGGGTGATGTTAAGTAATTTAATAATTAATTTTGACTGCTGTCTGCATTTATTTTTCTAATTTATTTCATTTATAAAAGTAGGACCAAATTGTATTAAATTAATTTTAAAGATGTATTATCAAAAATACTGTACAATCACGTCAGAAAAAAAATATGTTGTCAAAACTCACTATAATAAGTATTTGTAAATTACACAGTCTGTTCAGCGCTCTGTTATGTACACAGCGTGACTAGTGGACCAGTAGGGAAGCTCACTGTACTATTTGTGTTTTGTTGACCACTCATTTCAGTAAATGGCATAAACTCCAACCAACTGCTCTCCGCGTGTGCATGACGGGACGGGTATAGGAAATTGTCGCATATACAATTAAAACATCTTCTTCACATGTGAATTATTTTTTGGTTTTGGGGTGTCTTGTTACATTTGACTGCTTTGCAACTTTAAACTGCTCTGAGTTTTAAATGTGTATGTGTAATTTTTCTATCCAAACAATCACAATATTGTTTGAGGTGTCAGCCCAGGGAGGGGTTGTTTTGGAGTTGAAAGAGAAATAAATGTAATACTCTGCTTTTTAAATGTTTTAAATGGTGTCTGCATAGTTTAGTCTTGCATTTAGTGACATTATCGAGTCATTGCTGTAAAATTTGGGATGCAGAATAATTGTTTGTGCTGCATGTGTGCAGTGCACATGATATGTGGGAGCTGTTTTACTTATATTATGAAAATTTCAACAAATCCCAAAAAAAATCCACATCAGTAGTTTTTCTTGTGATCAGATTGTGTATGTTAAAGTGATAAATGCGTGGGATAAAAATACAGGAAGAGTATGAATCTTACTCACACACTATACCACTGAAAAGGAAGCTTGATACACAAAAGCATGACATAGGTATAATATTTGACCATGACCCTAAAATGAGGAACGAACCAAACCATAATTAATGCATACTACAACACCTACTCAGTATAAAATATTATATTTTTAATATGAACTGACAATACAATAGTCATTAAAATGAAACATATCTTTGCCCAGTGGTAAAATCTGCTAACATAGTGTATTCTCTGTCATTTGAAATAAATGATGGTCTTACTTGAAAACTCAGGAGCAAACAGAATAAATCAATCAAATGTTCATGTTCAGTTAAGCATTAAGAAAAATGTGTAGTGTTTCTTTGAATTGTGTTATAAAACCTTATTAGACAATAAAAAGCAAACTGAACAA
Organism: Brachyrhaphis roseni; assembly: GCA_903066815.1. Lineage (NCBI taxonomy): Eukaryota > Metazoa > Chordata > Actinopteri > Cyprinodontiformes > Poeciliidae > Brachyrhaphis > Brachyrhaphis roseni. The sequence goes on along the minus strand of CAEFZY010019912.1, from coordinate 71,066 downwards.
AAGCCTATGTAATTCAGAAGTTCACTAGAATCTTATCTTGACAACCAGAAATGAAGATGTTTATAGCTAATTATAAACTTAAATTATAAATTATGGTTGAAGAGAGGGGCTGCACAGTGCCAAGAAGGTCCTGGGTTCAATTCCCGGCCTGGGGTCTTTCTGAACGGAGTTTGCATGTTCTCCCTGTGCATGCGTGGGTTTTCTCCGGGTAGTTCGGCTTCCTCCCACAGTCCAAAAACATAACTGTCAGGTTAATTGATCTCTCTAAATTCTTCCTAGGTGTGAGTGTGTGTGTGCCTGGTTGTTTGTCCTGTTTGTCTCTGTGTTGCCCTGCGACAGACTGGCGACCTGTCCAGGGTGTACCCTGCCTCTCGCCCGGAACGTTAGCTGAAGATAGGCACCAGCACTTCCCGACCCCACTAGGGACAAGGGTGTGGATGGATGGATGGATGGATGGATGGATGGATGGATGGATGGATGGATGGATGGTTGGAGAGAGACAGCAGTGAGCATAAACAAAATACAGACTTCATAATGCAAATATGTATAGAGTTATTTATTTATAATCTAATGTTTCTTCTGAAGCGTAATATCATTTGAGTTACTAGTTCATGGAAAAATCCAATTAAGTGTAATGGCACTTAGTAAAAACAAAATATTTAGATTCATACTTTTCCGTATTTAGCTCACCATTCTATACATCTACTCTCCCATGTGGAGGTTACAGACCTGAGAAAACTGACGGTTAGTAATACTATGGAGGCCTTTTGTCTTCAAAACGTTTTGATTATGTCTTTGAGTGCATGGTTTTTGTCAAGCATCTTGTGAAATTTGAGGAAACCAATTCAACATTTTATATGAGTGGTCCCCAACCTTTTTATTACCGCGAACCGGTCAAGACTTGGCAATTTTGCTGCGGCCTGTGGAGCAGGGGAGAGAACCGTCAGATAATGCTTCTGCATGTTGGTGTTCCCACTAAAGCAGGGGTGGGCAATCCTGGTCCTCAAGGGCCGGTGTCCTGCAACTCTTATATCTCTCCCTGGTCCAACACAGCTGAATCCAACAGCTGAATCACCTTCTAAGTGCAGTCAAGTTCTCCAGAGTCCTGCTAATGACCTCATTATTTGACTCAGGTGTGTTGAAGTAGAGAGACATCTAAACGAGAATTGCCCACCCCTGCACTAAAGTTTTCCCACTAACTAAAGTGTTCCCACTAACTTTTTTCCCCCGATTTAACCTTTATGACACTCTTACAACGTCCTGCAGTGTGTGGTGTGTTACGTGGTGGTGTGTTGAACGCAGCCTGTTGAATGTGACAGGTAGCCAATCAGAAAGCGCGGTGACATAAGAACGAAGGGATTCCCATGGCGGAACTGAGAGTCCAGTGGACATCGGAGATGATATGTGGAAATGTTTATTACTATATGTAAAGGTAATTTTTATATATATGTTTATTATATGTGGCTATGTTTATTCAGTTAAAAATGTTAACTACGAAAAAATACAACTCACCTCCAAATGACAGTGCAGCAAATAGAGCGGCTGTTCCCGCCATCTTTTATCAAACACCTTTTCTTTTTGTTTAGTCTTTTATCGCTTGAAATGAATCCACAAACTATCACTACTGTTTCTACATCATGATCTGTGTTTGATTATTCTAAATTCACATATGGTATGTTGGGGATTTTACTGGATTTTCTTCTGGAATCGCGACGTTCATATGTGGAATTGGTTCTGTGTGGTGTGTTGCTCCTGCCGTGTGGCTGGACACACGAACCGACCGAACCAGTTTTACTTTTATTGGCTCTGTGGTCACAGAAGTTTGGAAAATCGGCCGACAATCCTTAAATCGTGCCGAACCAGACTTAAAACTTACAAGCTCTACTCCTCTCCTCTCGACCACTGCCCTAACGCTCTCTGACGTTGGTCGCTATGGTAACGTTTACATATCCCTTCAAAATAAGATACAAAGATGCGCCACAAAAACGAACATTTTACTTTCGTGAAAATTTTAACTCACGATAACAACTAATGGGAGCCCTGAGCTTGTTTCTCTGCAACGAGACGGCCCCATCTGGGAGTGATGAGAGACAATGACACCAGAAGTGTTGCTTGAGAGGGTGCTTGGTCTCTACGTGGCGAAGCAGTTTGAAGCTTCATTGCCTCATTAACGAGCCGGTCACCATATCATGCAGAGCGAGCTTGGTATGTGGGAATTACCTACCCGGATAAATTCATTCTTCTGTCTCTTCTCTGAGCCTTTTCCCCTTCTCAAAGAAACTTTCCAAAGACATCTGATTTGTTTTCTTACTCATTTTGCTGCTTGTGGGCTCAATGTTGGCGCGCAAGACGTAACCAAGAGAATCTGGTTGAAGGATTTTCAAAATAAATCCTACAGATTCAAATAATACGTAAAAAAACAGAAATATTTAATTATTTCTTGAGGACCGGTCCGCAGCCCGGGGGTTGGGAACCACTGTTTTATATTTCATTATAAACAATGATTGTATTTGCTTGATAACTTAGTAGCATTAAAGCACAATAGTGATATTTCTATTAATGTATCTGATTTGACACACGTAGCTACAGTCTTCTAAAACCTGTTTTGCTTCTGCTGGTGTATTACTCTTGAGGAATTACTTCAGTCTGCAGAACTGCAAGGCTAATGTGTGCATGTTTTCTTTCTATTTTGATACAGCTTGATTGTAATTTGGCTCACGAGGTTTGCTGAGTTTCATGTGTGGCACATACAGAAAAAGTTGTTCTCCCGCTTTATAAATATGGCACTTTGCTTGTATTATATAAGGAAATGACCTGTGTTTAAACTTGGCACTTTTCAGCTTTCCCCAAGCCAACAGCTGTATGGACAATAACACAGAGAAGAGGGAAACTGACTTAAGGAGGCAGAAAATAAATCTCATTGGAAAGAGTGATAAGAAATATTAATGGAAAATCCTGATTTTTTTTAAGATTAAATAACATGCAAACCCAAAACCCTACAGATTTGTGTAATGCACATGCCATGCATACATGAGATTAGGAAATTTTTAATTGCTAGACATGTCATTAACTTCTTCCTTAGTAATTTTTCAACTACCATGATGTTTGATTTAGTAGTCATCACTAAATTCCCAGTCTGGATCTGGACTTTTGACAGGGTCTTGGCAGAGCAAAGAATAACACTTCAAAACAACATTTGGGACAGTTCACATATTGTTCTTTACCCACTTTTGTTGTTGAATTTCACACTGTTATTTGTTAGATTATAACAAAGGTTAGCTAAAGTTTAGATCTGGACATCTGTAAAATTGTATCACAGTTTATGCTGTATACATGTGAAATGCTATCTAAAAGAAGCAAAGTGATTGTAATTGATAAGTTAAGTCAACCATAAGGCACAAATGCAAGTGAATGTTTGTGTGTATGGATGAATAACTGAATGTAGTGTGAAGCGTTTTGGGATCCTCTGGACTTAAATCAATATACAAGTGCAGGCCATTTACCATTTACCAATGCAAATGTTGAAAACAGAAACCAGGAAGAGGCCTTGAGGAGGTTATCTACTGCCACAAAGAGTAAGACAGATGCTTGTGAACAATGCTGATGCTATCAACACACTCTTATGTCCGGTATCAGGTTCTCTGCTGGCAAAAAAGAGACTAAAGTCACTGATATCACCACAAGCAAGTCAGTCACAATGTATGAACGAGTTCACTCCAAATCAAGTGCCTGATAAGAGAGAGTTGATGGCTTCAGCATTGTTCACAAGGGTCTGTCACATGGTGCAGCTGTGAGGGGAAAGCAGATGGCTGATTGAGGGAGAGAGAGAGAGGTGGTAAAGAGGAGTAAGGAGAAGAAAACAAACTAGGGAACAGATGGATAATAATTAAACAAAACACATTTTGTGGTGGAAGAGTTACTTAAATCCTTTCTTTTAGTTTTTAATTGAATAAAAAAAAAACACCAACATTTTTGCACAGAAGTATCACATAAACACAGTGGTGATCCATCTAATTTTTCAAAGCATGACAACATTTCAAGATATGGTGCAGAAAGTGGATTATAAATATTATTGTCTTTTCCTCCTTTGACTGAAATGTCCTTTCACATGGATAGTTTGGCCAAAGAGGGAAAAAATAAGAAAATCAAACCGTTGAGGTTGATGTCAGAGAGGAAGCTACAGGCAATCTACTTTTGTACATCTTAATTATTCAGAAAGACAAGATTTTTTGTCATCATTAATCTCCAGCTTTGTTAGAGTTTAATTGTATGACTGAATCATGGTTTAGGGCTATTCCCACAGCAATGGTTCAATTAAGATAGAACTTTAAGGATTCATGCGATCACTTTTTGAAAATAACTTTGGGATAAATTACTAGCACTGCAGAAATGTTCTCCGTTACATGTTTTTTTTTAAATATTATTTTAAAAAACATGCTTTTCCATCACATGTGGAGAAAACTGTTAAAGTTACAAATACTTCTTGAACTTTGCTATGTTTTGTTGAGAGCTTACTCGTGATTCCATACAGAAAACTGTGTAAAACGTAGTCCTTTCTGTAGTATCCCACATCAACTGGCCTAGTTGATTTGTGCACAAATAGGAGGAAAATAAGAAAAAAAAACAGAAAATCACAGGAGGATTCTAAACTGATTTGACAGAGAATTGGTGTGAACTGAAGGACAGTCTCTCCTGCATGCTGAACAGAGTGAATCAGATAAAAAAGAATCTAACCACAAATATTTGTTTCAAAAAATAGCCTGTCAGCTGCACCATCTGGCCTATTTCCTTTGAAATTACATTTTTATACACACACTACCAAATGATTAAAAAAAAAAAATAGCAATCAGAAAATAAGAATTATTAAAACATAACAAAATGTAATGTTTGTTACTGTTTATCAATTGGTGACTGTATGTTGTTTTTAAGACTGTTTATTTTTGTGTTTTTATGATATAAAGCACTTTGCCTTGTTGCTAAAAGGCTCCAACCCCCCGCACCCTGTGTCCGAAAACTGGTGGTGGAGCGGAGCCTGAAGAAGGAGGAGAATGGAGGGAGCCTGGAGGATATCCGTTGGGATGAAGGTGGAGATGGGGAGGAGGCGGGTCGAAGCGCGGCTGACAAGCAGGTAGACCCGAGGTAGATCCTTGAACGACGATTGGCTGGACCGGCGCAGTGCTCTGGACCTGGTTGGCTGCAATGGAGGCGTGGTGATTGGACGATGTGGATAAGCTGGGTCGAGTCTCCCAGCTTGAATTTTCGCCTAGGCTCCATTTTAAACCCAGATAGTGCCCAAAAGGTGGTGGTGGAAAAATCATTTTGTAATGATTTTGCCACCACCAAAATCATTACAGAAGTCTTGTCACTTCTATGAAAGTGACAAGACTTTGTCACTAAGATTTGTCAACTAATAATTTTACACTCCCTGCAAAGCAACAATGGGCCTCCTGAATGCTTCTCTAAATAATGTACTTCTCCTTCTTCATAGTTGCTGCATTCTCTGAAAATCATGTTTAATTTTTCTTCCACTTTCTAATTAAACGCTACTTTGAGTTGGTCTATCATAAAAAAAAATCAATAACACAAATTGAGGTTTGTGGATAAGAGGTGACTAAAGATATAAAGTTTCAAGGCATAATAATACTTTGTCAAGGCACTGTAGCAACAGAAAAGATCAGCTGTTTGAAATCATTAACTTTATAGATTTTTTAACACTAAAATTGAAAGCTGCAGTTGTAGCAGCTATCAGCTGCTACAACTAGTGTTCAGCATCAAACTGTTGACAGCACAATGAAAGTTTATGATGTCATTCATTTTCAGAGAATTGAAAGAATACTGGAGACCGATCACAGAGTGGTAGAAATTTTGACAACCTTGTATTAGAAGGTACAGTCACTGGCATGTTGTAGTGAATGAAAAACCACTAGTTGTCACAGGACAGTTAAATGCAATAAAAGCCAAAAGCACTAAGAAATGATTTTCAGCCCCATGTGAGCTACAGTCCCCTGCAGTGAGAGGACCAATATTCAGCTGGGTTTCCACTTTTTAAAGCATTTCAGGGGCCTGTCAAATACAAATGAGCTTTTGTACACAAGGCAAGATAAAACTAAAAACTTCCACACTCGTAGAATTTGGCAGTATGGGGAAATACTTATTTGCCTTCTATTTTGTTATTTTCATAAATCAACATCAAGAGCTCAGACTACAAGAATGACAATGTGTGTTTTTGCTTAGACAACTTAAAAACATATATTAACATGAAAGAAAGGCCAAGGTGGTATGGAAAAGTATTCACTGAAACACTCAAAATGTTCTTACAGGAGGAGTGTGTATTTTTCCAGGGGTGCTGTCTAGCAAGGTTGGTAATACCACAGTCTTGGATCTTGAAAAATTGAAAGAAAGATATTCATTTGACAAGAGTTTATATGTCTGTACGTTGGCTTATTTATTTCTATTTTCACATTACTCTTCCTTGCTGTACGTAACTTCTCTAAAAGAGAAATCATCTTGCCAAATATCAGCAGAGCTAATCATTCCAGACAGCCTTGCAGGAAGATTTGCTCACTTTAAAATTATTTCCACTGTCTCCCATCCATCAGCACCTTTCAGCTGTGGGTTCCCTGTTCATTATCCTGATCTTTCATCTCTGTGGCTGCAGGGCAAACAGCAGTTTTTTTTTTAGGGTAATCTCCACAAACAGTTGCACTTGTGAAATCCAAATTGCATGTGCACACATGATAAAACACAAAATGCTCACAATAAGCCTTGACATTAAATGAGTACTAGCCTCTATGAGATCAAGGGGGGTATATGACACCATATTTCATAACATGGTGGACAGATTCCTCCAGGCTCTTTTCTTGTTTTTAGTCTACATCCTGCTACCCTTACTCACCTTGGTTTCAATAAATTGAGCAAACCATTGACGCCTCGAGACTCAGGCTGTATCCAAGGGAATTCCACTGGTTACATCATGAATTAGTCAGGGAGTTTGGAAGGAAAACAAGGACATAATTAGGGAAGACCACCATCTACGCTATATATCCTGTAAGTAAGGGATTAGTTTCTGCTGCATATCCCCAAAAATAAGCACAGGCAGAAAAGCTCCTCATATATGTCCAACATCACAACACTTGTGTTCAAATCAACAGAGTAATTGATCTAGCAGAGGAACATGAAAAGTGAAAAAAGTTTAGGTGTTCTCATAGTAAATTATCTTACATCACAAAAAACGTGGTGTTTTTAAAAGGGCCTGGAGTCGCTGTAGGAATGATGGCATAGATGAGCAGTACTACCTCTAGAGGTATCCACTCCATTCCTCTACCTTCTCAAAGAGATCAAAATTTTATTCCAATCAATTTTCAGGCATGGTCAGTTAGCTGTGCTGATAAGGAATGTCCTCTTCTTCTCTGTTTGATTAACTGTCTTGTGATAGTGTCTGTCCCCATAGATTTAGTGGCAGGTTGGACTTATCCACTGCCATTTCCGTCTGTGTAGTTCCCACCACTACTAAGCTCTAGCTATCATTCATGATTGGAGCACTCTGATGTGATACTAAGGTCTGGCCTACAGCATTAAGACATGCTCAGTAATCCTTCATGTCAGTCTCTAATGCACTGAGAGCACCTGGAGTGATGGATGGTCATTGTTGCCCACAGTCCTTCATTTGGTTTCAAGATCTTCTTCCTGTTGTTACACTCCTTCTTTCAGTTGAGTCCTTTCTCATTTATTCCACATTGCTCCATTTGTCTCCAGGTTTCTTCTTATGTTTACTTCTGCCTCCTCCCTCAGGCTTGACTATATTCCCATGGTGGTAACGATTGGGCCGATCTCACTGCAGGAAGCACAAAGAGAACAAAAAGCTATGATTACACAAACAGTGTGTCAAAAGCCACTGTCTGTTCACGAACACAAGTAAAACAGTGTGGTAAAAAAAGATTTTTCTTAAGACTGAACTATTTCTTACATGGTGTTTGCTTGTTTTAAGTTCTTTTTCAACACCTGACATGCATTATATAGATTTTAAGATCAAATTCACAAAGAAACTTTCTTGCTATGTTCAAAGATTCCTTCTTCTTTATATTTTTGTTTAGTTCTCTTTGGTCTGTGATTTTGTCTTCACTATGTGTGTGGTGGCTCCAGAAAAGCCCTCTAATTATGCACTTATTTAGACAGTTTTTTTTTCCTTGTTGCTTTTTATTCTCTTTGTTGGGGAAGAAAAAAATAACCATTAAAAGCTGCAACATACACATTTTTAAAGATTATGTAGTCTGACAGGTCAGTCTGGCTGAATGTCTGAAAAAAAAAAAATCTTTTTTTTTTTTATATGTGCACTATAGAAATGCCTAGTTATGTTCTGACCAAGCCTACCAAACGAAGTAATCTTCCCACGTTATTCAACAAGAGTACAACCTATTTTTGGAGGGGGAAAAAGCTTTCATTATGCATTCTCCACAATGATTTGCACCATTGTAAAGATGTGCTAAAATTATAAAATAAACTAACCCTTCTCAATAATGAGGATGGTAAAAGATGGCAAATAAAAGGATCTCTAGAGGTGACTGTAGTTAGGTGGAAAAACCCTAAGGAGGACTGATACAGTCACTAAGTGTCCATAACAACCAATTCACTCTATTGATATGCCAATTGTCTGGCAGCCACTATCAACGCTCAAATGATCTGGGCTAACTGATTACTGATTCCCGTTTTAATAAGAGGACGCGAATCATCAAACAGGTTGATTCAGCTCTACAATATATAAGTGTTTTTACTTTAGTTCTGGTAGAAGTTACGATGGTTTTTTATCACAGAATTATGCTGTGTATTAGGATACTTCCTAGTTTGATACTTTGCCAAGATGTTGTTTCAATTCTTTGTTTTGTCAGGGAAAAAAAAAGTCTTTTAATTAAATCCTTACAGTGTGAGGGATAAAGACACGCTGATATGAGTAAAGAGAATGTAAGTGGAGTTTCAAGTCTGACAAAGAAGCATACATTTTCTACACTGAAAGGCAAGACTGAAAACCTAACAAAAACCCAAAGGCATTTCTTAAAGATTTTTACATCTTATTTTATGATCTATTCATAGTAAAATCCCACAGGGGAAACACTTTATATTTAGATGTACATTTCTGTCTGCTCCTTCCATGGCAGTGCAGCTCTGTTTCCAGTGTGCGACTTAAAGAGCTACTTAAACAGATTACATTTGGAATATTATTTCTCCTGCAAGCTGCACTGATCAGATTGGTCATGGATCAGAGGGCAGATGGGTTTAAGCAGAAATAGATATTGCAAAGCTCCTGTCTTCCCGATGTTATTGCAAACCATTAAAACATTTTGCACTCTTCCCTCTTTAATACCATTTCCTTCCTCCTGAGAGGAATCTAGTTTTGCCTAATGGAATTCCAATAACAGACTTGATGCTGCCTTAATGAAAAGCAAATTGAAGGGAAACAAATCAGGGAGTAGTCTGACTCTCTTTATATTTGAATGTACTTATTTTAAGTGTTATTGTTAAAAATTGAATCTTAGACATTTTTTTATTGTGATTCTCATATATTATGGTAAGGAAAATATTCCCCAAAATCCTAAATAAAATTATCCTATAAGAGAGGCAGGATAACTCAAAATTGTAACTTTTGAGTTGGGATTTTTTTGATTTTTTTTAGTCTTAGCCTGAGCTAATTGAATGTCTTACTACAGTTAACGTGCCCTAAGAGTGGGTGTGGTCAAATTATGAAAAAAAAACAAAAACATTATTTTCTTGTGGCATAAGCCCCTCAGGGAAAACATCTACTCAATATTGTAACTACCAAAAACTATTTGAAAACAGTAAAATACCTCTCTTAGGATATTGACTTTTTGATCCCTCTTGCTGCACTGGCTCCTGAGACTGATGGATGTACCGACTAGCCTTGATTTAAACATCCGAGTTGATAAGGCAGGCTGTTTGCAATCTAACAGGTGGGTGAAATTGTCCAAGGGAGAAATACTATGAGCGAGTAGTAAACTAGTGAATGCACTTGAAGAAATTAAAAAAAGGAGTGAAGGCTTTAGCAATTATAGAAATGATTTCTGGAAAGTCAGGAAAGCTGGGACAGCTGGTGCATTTTGGTGTTGCATTTTGAGAGCTGAGATGTTGTACATCATAAAAAACTTGAAGCTGTTTATTTCTTAGTCTTACTTAATTAGCTAAAAGCAGAGAAACATCTAGTGGTGCCCATGCATTGTTTTTTATCAGTCATTCTTAATGACTGATAAAATATAATCTTGCTTATAATCTTGCTTATTTCTCTGATATGATTAATTACTGACTCATTTGTTACTGTTGATTCAATTCCCAGAGTGAATGAGCAAACGTTGTGGTACACCTTGGATTGATAACCAGTATGTAGCCAAAATCAAGACACACATGCTCACATATGAAAGAAACTTAAAGTTGCTAAGCATATTAAATCTAAGAGAAACTTAGATTTAAGTTTCTCTTAAATCTAAGAGAAACTTGCCAGGGCAGTTATTTTCTCTACAAAAAAGATATCTCAAGATGGTATTCTAATTTTTGACTGACTTTATTAAATCGAGACTCCATCTGGTATAAAAGTAGACAGGTTGTTCAGCCAATCAGATTTGCTTTTATGCTAAAAAAAACCCACCATGATATATTAAGCTATTTTATACCAATTGGTCCCATGATTTTAAGTCATTATTTGTTTTTGCTATGTGTTTTTTTATTATTTTTCTTGGATGGCTTTTAATTCAAATTTTGTCATGGCACTACTTATTCAAGTTTAACCTTTAAATCTTCTGTTAAGAGATTGAAAGGAACAGATGCTGATAGAAAGAAGGCCTTCTCATCTCAGGACCTGAGGTTTATCGGTTATGTTAAGGTAACAAAGGAATCAAGCACATTTTGTATTTTTATCCTTTAAGGCTTGTATTTTTACCATTTCTGTCTCCTATTTATCACCAGGTGATAGTGAAACCAAAATACACAGTGTATCAACAGTGCTTCTTATGTTATTGTATATTATTTACTGGGATGAAAGATTTGTGGAGTTAAGCTTTGACTTTGAGTGTGTTTGAGTATTAATGAAAGAGCTTAAAGTCCCCACACTGTGGTGCAAAGGACTGGAATATCCTCCAAAAAGATACCTTCAAACATTCACGGTGAGTAAATGAAATTGTTTATTTCTTTTTAAATCTATTGCATCATTATATTTTGTTTGAGGAGACTGGAAGATAGGTATGCCATTTATGTTTCCTTTAAAAGATTTGAAAATAAATTGACCGTGATCACATTATTAAAGGTAATTTTGTCAACACGCAAAGGGACAGCTCCTTGAATTTCAATGAAAATAAAGGTTGACGATTTATCTCTTTTTTTCTTCCAGAATGCAAACAAACTTAGATGATTCAAGCATTTTAGATGAGTAATCTTCTTAGAAGACACCTTCTATGAATCTACGCAGACCTTTCAAAAATGCAGTGTTTACCTTGAAGCCTCCACTATGAGAAGGAAAAGCTATATTTCCAAATCACTTTCAATCACTGTAGGAGGGCTGTTGCTGCACAGATGCATTCTGATTATCGCATCAACTGAAAGGTCAATCTACAGGTTGACTCTCATTCCATCATATGCGGCCATTAATGAGCTTAAAAGCTTTCCTACACGAACACTATCAGCATTTGCTGTTTTTGAGTGTTCTTCATCTAAATGCACTGCACATTTTTTTCAAGCACTTAGTCCTTTCTTTTTAATTGCATGTGCTTTTTTCACTGTATATAAAATTTACACTGAAAGTACAACAGCCAAGCATAGAATTGAAGCATAAATTAACTACCAGCTCATGTAAATTTATAGTTTGATGTTACTAATATGGTCAACAGGCAAAACATAAATATTGCATCAACATGAATGCATGGATCAAATTTTGAACAATGTGACCTGAAAATGCAAATAATTTTCCTCTCTCATGGAGAACTAAAATCTCTTAAATGTAATTACTTCCAGGACCTTTCCAAAGTTCAAGTAAATAGAATACTCTTAACTGAATTAAACCGTAATTTTCACAGTAAATTTGTCATGTTATATTTTCTTGTTGGACGCAAATGCAGGCAGAAGTTAAAGTGGAAAGTTTTAATAAAACTAAAGAGCTGTCACAGAGGGAAGGGGAATTGAACCAGCATAAGTGTCCCAGAGTCTACAGCAAGGAGCTAATTAAAACCAGACGCTTAAAAACTGAGGCAGGGGTGGAGAATGAAAAATGAACTAGATGAACTAATCACAGATGTGGTACAGCTGTGGCAGAAGGAAGCAGGGAAACTGAGTGAGGGAGACCAACTAACACAAAGGGAGCTGAACTGAAGACCCAGAAGGAACTACACTCAAAGGGGGAAAACTAACACTGATTTAAGATATGCAGTGAACAGAACTGAGAAACTGAACACAAAGGAATTAACTAATATGGGAACACTTTCCAAATGATGATGGACACATAGAACTAAACAGAATATGTCAAGAGATATAGAACATAAATGAAGAATGAGAAAATGACCAGGACACAAAAACCAACACCCACAAGGATCACAAGAAAAATAGCTTCACTTGAGATAAATGACACTAATTTCTTAATATACTTAACAGCTGCATGGTGGTTTTGTACTTTCCTACCTTTTACCTCTTCAGTGTTTTTATCTATCTCGCAGAGAAATGAATCCCATCAGACATTACAGAAGTGTACCGCAGAGGCTGAACTCAGCAAACTTTAAATCTTAATTTCCTGTGCTCAGAAAGCGATACTGTGCTCTTTCCAAAAATCAATTTCAAACCAACAAACAATACATTAGCATGCTGAAGCCGCAGCAGAGCTTGATGCTGCGAGTCACCGGTGAAATACGAGTGGAATGTGTGGAACTTCAAGTCATCCTCAAAGTTCATGGTATTTAGATTTTTGCCTCCGTCAAACCACAGCCTGTTTCACACATACTCCATAAAGTCAGTGCAATCAGCTGGAGAAAATGGTACTGTTCCACATCCTCAATCTCTTTGCAGCAACTTTTACTTGAGGAAAAACAACTGCAGCTGATTACAAGTTTTAAGCATTTTACTAAAAACAGAATATAAGACCATTCAAGAATCCTCATCAGCTGTACCTGTTTCCTTGGTTTAACCATAAAGGAACTGCAAAAGTTTACCTTTTTCGTGTTATTTATTTTTTTATATAAATATGTTTTTTGTTTTTATTTTGCTTCATACATATTCACAGTAATTCAGTCACTAAGCTTTCCAATGCTAAAAGTACATCCATTAAACATTAAACCTAATCCTCCTGTTGGTTTTAGTGCTGGGCTGACCTCACTTGTTATTGAGTTAATTGTGCAGAGGCCATTTACAATTGTTTGCAATCTGAATTGGCAACCATGCTGTGCCCTGCCGATGGTGAAAACCATGGGGGGATGCTTTCTGGTGCAGAATTTGGCAAAATAAAAACACACCTGCTGGTCTAAAGTCTAATTTTCCAAAATGTTTGATGTGTTAAATGTGGTAGCATGGCATCATAACTGTGGAAATAAATCTGTGGGACATAGTTTGTTGCATTAACAGCCCGGGCATTTTGTTGGATGGAGCCTGGCAGGTGTCTTCATTCTCTGATTCCTGCAGAGGAGAAATGACTGAAGTAAATTGACTGGCTTCACTTAACTACAGAAAACCAGTGGGTGATTTTCAGTTGCTTCAATCTCCTTCAACTCCACCTTATGTCTAAGAGAATCACAATGTTTTATTTTTGTTTTTTTGGGGGTTTTTTAAGTTAGCATGCAAAAAAAATAAGAGTTACAAATATTTGAACTATTTAAAGTCTTGTAAGGAGTTTGGTATATTGCTTAATCTGTTTAGTCTTGATTTTGTAAGACATCATTGTCAGGAAATACTTAGACAGGGCCGAGATTCAAAATGTATTAGGATGCGCTTAAGTTTATTCGCATATTCCCACTTTTTGTTACAGAACACAAACACATGCCCAAGTGATGCTCTTCAGCTCCTCCTTTATGGAAAATCAAACTGTTTCTTCAGGCAGAAGGAATTAATCTTTCCAGTGATTTCTTGATTTGATTGGTTTCTCCCAGTTGGGAGGATTGAAAGAATTTCCAGAGGTGAGCAGGATGCATCCAGATCAGATGCCCAATCTGTCTCACTAGCTATTTTTAGCTCTTTTTGAAGTAGGAGAATAAGAGCTTTACTCTGAGCTTCTTCTAAATGTTGAGCATTGTGACACTGTAACAAACTCCTTGATTTGATCCATCATCTGTTGGTTTCTTCCATTGACATTCTTCTCAGCTTCATGCTCAAAGTTTGACCACATTTGTTTTATTTCAGTTGTTGACATGGTCTTGTTGACATGGTCTTGTTTACCTTTTTTATTAAAAGTTTTTCTTTTCCCTCTGAAATAACTTATCACGCTACCTATCTCCTTTGAACAGTCCCATAAAAACGTGTGACAGAATCAGTTATCTTTGATTTTTCAGGTGTTCATGATGTTGTCTATCAAGTTGGATGCAGCTGTCCAACTGCAACAGGTTGTTAGTCTTCCTGTTATAGGTGATTATAGAGGAGGTCTGAAGGCTTTTTCTATCTCGCAGATAGGAATTGACAAGTGGAAGCCTTGAAGACAACCACTTACATTGCTTTGAAAATGTATTCATACTTGTTAAATGTTTTTCACATTTGTCATCTTCCCATTGCAATTTTCAACATACTTTTTCAAATAAAAGTCTAAGTTCTAAAGACAACGGTCTTAAGTAAATAAAATCTATTGCAACTGCCTTTGGAAATCACCCAGTTTAAATAGTTATTATGTAATGGCCTCAGAGGTTTAGTGGAAAACATTGGCAAGCAAACATTATCTTTAAGACCAAATAAAGAAAAAGTTGAGCACTAATATTTTTAATTGAAATCTTGACCTACTTGCAAAATGTCGTGTATGAAACTGACACTGAGCGTCAGTTGGTGGCAGCATGATGATAGAGGGAAGCATTTTGTTTAGAAGAGTTTGACAGAAATAAGCAAAGGCTTGTGTTTAGACCCTGACAAAATGAGGAAAGGATCAAGGTATTGCATGAATCACGTTGCTTGGAAATGGCAAAGAGGACTTCCATTAATGAGGAAAGGAAAAAACTGTAAAAACAAACTTATTGATGGTATTAGGTTGTGTATTGACAGATGAATTCTTTATCAGTTAGATTTTCGGGGCAAATGTGTCATGTTTTTTATTTACATTAAACTATTATAAAATTTTACATACAAATTATAGGTAAATTATGATTACCTATCATAATTTACTTTCTTATAATCCTTAAGACTTTAAAATCTCATGGCTGTTTTTGATTGTAGTTGTAAATGTACAACAAGGATGTCTTTTTCCATGTTGAAAGCGGTCCAATTGTTGATGGCTGCCAAGCTAGCAAATCATTCTTTTATGTTATGCTGGTGCATTGGCATTACGTTCAATCATAAACTCCCATCTGTCCGTTTCACTCTTCACAAGGCCCTTGGTGGTCTTTTGCATCATTTTTGACTGTGATCTACAACTACAAATGTTTTAGTACATTCTTCAACTTAACATGTGAGCTGAAATCAGTGATTCGTAGCATTTTACTTTACTAACTCTTCCACAGCTCATTAAGAACAAACAAAAGCAAAGTTTTACTGCAAGAGACATAAGACAGATGGGAGGATGAAAGGGGGAAAAAGAGATGAAGATAAAAAGGAAGTATAGTAATTACAGTGACTGGCTTTAAAAGATCAATACAGTAAAGGAAGTTAAACAAGCTTTGCTTTCATTGGTCTTCCACATGTAAGTTGTAAATACAAGTCAGCTCATTCTGACAAGTGTCTATTTATTCCATTCTCTATAATGCTTTTTGATTTAGTGCCAGCCACTAAAATGGCAGTTTCTTCAAACCTTTCACATATATAAAACAACTGTTTTTTTCTCTACATTTATCACAGAAAAATCAGAGGGGAATCTCTGAAGAACACTTGCAATAAAAATAGCAGCTATTAAGTGGAGGGATCTGTCTTGAACACCAAGGACGATAAATAAAGTCAACATGAAAACTACCACAGAGAAGTTAGCTGATAAATAAACAATGTTGAGTTGTGATGAAAAAAATACAAAATTGCAAATTTCCTAAATAAGGCTATCATAATACCAAAAGGTTCAGAGATCACGCATCATTATACATAAACATCTGAAGGTTTCTATCTTGATGTGATTAGCTCAAGAGTTTCAGTAAAAAACACAGATTTTGAATTTTGTGTGCATAAAACCTTTATTGCACCTTTTTGAGATACGTGCAAATGGCTGTGCACTGTTAAAATTAATATTGTTACTGTCAAAGAACAGTGCTTCAAAATGGTCTTGGAGATTGTGGAGAGCATGGCGCCGTATCAATCCAGTCAGGTGCTGAAGTAATAGCAGCATGATCTTGGTTCAATTCAATTGTTGTTTAAAACATTTATACTACAAATGCTGGAGATTTTAATAAGGAGATTTTAAACAAAAAACAAAAAGAAAATGTTCTGCATGTCAACTTATGTGTAAAAACCCTTCACTTGAAAAGCTCAGACTGCCAATAAAACGCATCAATTAAATACAAGGTCAGTACAGGAGCACTATCTTCCAAGGAAGTACAATTTAAAAAACACACAGCAGGATTTAATAAAAGTTGATTTTATAAGAAGTCTGAAATTTAAGATCTAATAAAACCCTGAAATATGTCCCCTTTTGATCTTGTGTGTTCTGTTGTCCTGCTGCACTGCAGTCCGATATTAAATCAAGTTGATTCAGCTCTGATGTACAAATTGATCCTACTCCTCTAACACAAACATAGAAAGAGGAAGCTTCTCTCATTTGCCATTTCTTCTGAGAAATACATGCCCTCAGGTATTTTGGTTTCCAAACATAAAGACAGAGAGGGACTTTATTGTTTATTTTTAGTGTAGGATGTTAAAGACGAGCGGTGACGGTGAAGGATTTCTAGCAAAGGGTTGAGATGAGAAGGGAATAGGTTGGAAATGCAAAACATGGCTGGAAAGATAAATGAGAAGTGAGAAGAAGTGCAGTGGCATAGCAGAATAACCGGCTGAGAGAGTTGTGTGTCAAATGAGATGATTGACGGCAAATGAAGGGACCCTGGGTAAAGCTGAGCAAGCATGCTAGAGAAGTGCAGGAATCATGAGAAAACAAATAGAGAGAAGCAAAAATAAGGAGGTATTAATCTGTGAAAAATACAGGTGGACTGATCAGTTTTAGCTGACATGCTGAAGTTGAACACTGGCTTATGTACAGTTACTGGAGGGACACAAACGAAAATAGACCATATAGACATGCACACATCATTAATGAAACGGCAAGAATACTGAAAAGCCCAGTAAACACCAGGAAACAAAGAAGCTTTTACTTTTAGAAGAAAGTAAAAGCTATATTGACCAACTTTATGCAAAATACAGGTTTTCTCACTGCAGGAAAAAACAAGGAAAACTTTAACAATTTATTTTGTACCATCCTGCGGAAAGTCTGGAACTGTTTTAAGTCTATGCAAACTATTAACTGAAAAAGGACTTTAAATGCAGAGCAAAGAAGATTTTCATCTCTCCTAAAGGAACGCATTGCTGGGCTTGGACAGCTCTCGCCAGCCACACCAGCAGTAAACATCTGGTGTCATTTGTTCTCCATCTGTGGGTTCCATTTATAACAACTTGCTGGTAGATGTTTCTGTCAGCAGACTGACGGTTTGCTTTTCATCTTTTTGTCTTTTCCCCTCATAATTCTGTTGGGCATTTTTTACAAATATATATTTAGCTAAGTCTTATAAATTCTTAGTCAGACTTTTATTTATTTATTTTGTTCTTATTATTTAAAAAGTTAAAAGCCACAAATGTGAAACTTTAAGTTTCCATTCTTACCACTGAAAGTGTATGTTGTAATAATACGGTATCAGTAACTTAACCAAATCTCAGACAATCTCCTGAAACTTTAACATTTGAGGCAGAATTAGTTTACTTGTTTTACAACCTTAATTATCTGGGTTTTGTCATCACAAATTTAAAGGATGCATCAGTTTTAGGATCATGACAAATCATGACAATTACTTATTTCAATTTATCTTTGAAATAAACATTAAATTTAAAAAAATATGAAAAGCACCAGGAACACTAAGTGTCTTACTATGAGTAGCTTTAGCTTTATCTTACTGCTATACCCCTTAAACTTGTTTGGCATTTACATATAAAAAGCTATATCAAAATATAGCCATGTGTTAAATAACAGAACAAGTATAAACACAGAAAGGGAAAAACACTAACTATCAGGTAAAGAATACCAATATACAGTATAAATAAAAACAAACAAAAAAATGAATATAATAAAATGAATAAATCACTATATTATCAAGAAAAAATCACTGAATAAACAACAACACTAACATAGTAAACTGTAAATGACAAAACAATAAAAAAAATATTTCCAAAGACCTGCTCTGCTTGGCAAAATATAACCAAAATCAGTAAGCCTGATGATCACACGTCTCATCCATTTGCGCCTCATAGCTAACAAGCCCAGAGCACCAAACAGCTCGAACACTTTTTCACCTCCAGGGGCGTGTTCATATGAACTTTAAATAACCTTTAAACTATCATTTGATTGGAGGTCATTTGCCTTTGGGCAGGTTTTCTCTAATTGGCTCATTTTCTCCTTTCCTGATAGTGACATTTTAGGCCCTCACATGCCTGTCACTCGCTCCCCCTTCTGACTCAAAGTTGTCTTTTCCAACCACAGGCCCTGTGGAGAAAAATCATTAGAACTTTTTATGAAGAAATCTCATTGTTACAGTTTGTTTAAGAGTAACTTTGGCTAATTTGTACCCTGGAGTGATTTTTTTTTTTTCGGTTAGTTGTGAGCTGTTCTAATTGTATTGGTTATGGGACAAATGAGCCAAAACACCTAATATTTCAATCAATGTGATCTTACATAACCTTGACGATAGTTTATTAGTATATTTTAGTGCAGAAAAACCTACTACATTTAGAAGAATGACGTGAAAGCTCAAAAGTAAAATAGCATAATGCTAATACATTTTGTGTCGATGCTTTTATGGATGCTTTCATTTAATGTATTATGTTGTACTAAACAAACAAATTGTCTTAGGGTTATTGTAAAGTAAGAAATTTTTTTTTAGTTTTTATTTTTTAGTTTTTGTCTATATTTATAAACTGAAAACAACTGTTCTGTATAGCTTTGTGTGTGCTGTCACCTGTCTGCAGCCATGTGCCATGTTTTGTTGTCTAATTGTGTCCCTGGCAGGTAGCAACAAAAAGACCCTTTGTGGCAAGAGGGGGCTTTTAGCTTGAAACATCTCCAACCAAGAGTAGAAAGACTGCACATATGGTCACATGAAACACAGGCATAGCAGATGAATGAAAAACCCTCTTACTGTAGTGCAGTTGTATTAGTTGGCTCTTATCATGCCAACTTTCTGAGTGCACCTTTCTAAGAGGCACAGCAGGAGAGCAGGCCAAACCCCTTTCTCTGGGTTAGAGTGCTCTACCTCAGGAAAAAGCGGAAAGATGGAAGAAGCCAAAATGTTTTATTTCTAACATAAAATCCTTCATTTTAGGCAGTCATTCTCATATTAAACCACTGTGTTATTAAAACTCATTACAGGTTCTCTTTGCTAAATGGTGTCTTCTAAGTGTTCCCACTGCTTAAACCTTTTGACATTGCTGCAACCTCAAACTTCCATTTTATGTACTTTTGTAACAGAGGAAAAGGGGATTTCTCCCTTTATTAGCATTTGTCATTTCAGGCAATAAAGTGATACAATACTATGTTGACAATTCATAAAGCTAATGTGTTTATTATGGAAATTTGTACAAAAGTACACCTCAATATAATTACAGCCACTCATGCTCTGTTTTAGCAGTGTCTGAGTGATGCTTATTTTGATGTGAGACATCAAAATAATTTTTAAAAGGTTGTCTGTCACTTTTTCAGATTCTGTCCTGTGTCACACTGCTCCCTAAGTAGTTTTTCATAAGTTTTGATTAGACAAAGATTGTTCTGCCTTTGTAGCTTTCTGACAAGTACTAATTTTCACAGCTGCGGACCACTGTTAGAATACCCAGGGGAAATTCTTCCTCAGTTGCTCTCTTTTTTTCTTTTTAGATTTATAAGCTAAAATGCATTGAGATAAGTCTTTGAGCTGAAGTCAGCAGAGACCTTGTCAAAATTAATGACACTTCTTTTAATTAATTCAAATAAGCACTCAAAATAGAACAAAATAATTAAAGATAACCGGTCTATGTTGTGAGCCAGCTTCACTTGTAGCTGGAAGGCATTTTTGCTCCACAGGATGTGACACACACGTTTACAAAAACACACATACAGCCATGCAAACTTCTTTATTTATTTCAAATCAAACTAAATTTGAAATTACATGAGGTATAATTTTGCACTAATCAAAACATATCACAGTAATGCAGGACAAGCAATTATCATGTGCATAAGGGTTTATATTTAGAAACAACAGCTGCCCTGGATGTGTCCAAGTGAATACTTTGAATTAATAAATGGAAATGCAATACTGTATCACATTTTATGTTGGCAAAATCTGACTCTGAGCAGAAATAACAATGTGGCTACAGACATATAATAAAAGATAGGTAAATCTGGAAGAAAAAAAAAGGAATTATGAAATGAAATAACAATTAAAAAAATTGACTGAATTAAATAGTTGAAATAGTTATATAGCTTGCTCCATGTTCCAGTTTTTAAAATCAGTTCTTAAAATAATTTTGTTTTTAAGTATCTCATATTTGGTAGCAATGTCTCGAGGTGGGGGTTTGAGCAACAAGCTTGGTCAGCAGTAATGAGACTGGATGAAAAGAATCAGGTACAAAAGTGGATTTTAAAAGGATGCTTTCTGAGCAGAAGCAATGATTGTGGGTCCCTGAACAGGTCAAACTAAAAGAAAGGATCAGAGTTGCATCAAGACACAAGGACTTAAATCAGAGGACAATTCTCCTTCTTTAGTATCTGTTAAGTATTTGAAGGAAACTTGTACAAGTGTCATTTTTCCTGGCAAGAAAGTGAGATGAGACATGATTAAAACTGCACCTGGATTTTCAAATCAGTGATAAATGGCACTCAGTCAGTTTCAAATTTCAAAAACACAGTCAACTGGCTGGATATACAAGCTCATTTTATATGTATGTTGTTCCTTCATTTGAAAAGTGATTCTGGCAGCTTGTGAGGAGAAGAGGGGCACAGTGAGCACAAAACCATCATTTACTATGAAACTAATTCAGGTTCCTGACAGGATTGATTGTCATATGACTTAGTTCATATGCAGAACAGAAAACCCCAATAAAAATAGTTTTAAAGGATTGCTGGTTAGCTGCTGAACAAATGATACAAGGAGGTTAAGATGTTTAGAATCTGAACTCACAGTACTGATTCTTTCATATAAAATTATTTAAACTTTTGGTTTCTATCCAGAGCCAGCATGGAATATATGCAAATTAGGGTATTTTGAGGGTCCGGGCAAGAAGGTGTTATCAGGAAGCTTTTGAATTCTCGTACCATAGGAATCTCAGAACTTGTTTTTTATTGTTTTGTTTTCTTTTAAAAAATTGAGTTCAATGAGTTAGTGAAATAACCAATTTTCCTCATTTATTTAAACCTTTTCAGGTTCTAAATCTCTTTATCCAAACTATTACATAAACTGACTGACATGCTTGTGAGACCGCTAATCTGTTTATAGATTTAACTGTTGCGTCTGGTTCAGTATTAACTATTAACACTATTAAAGTTTATTTTTTAAAATGCAATAATCAGCCAGCAATTACACAAAATTGTATTGCTGTGGCTGATGGCCTTATCTGCAAGTGGGCAACCAAATTACATTCTGCCTCAGCTCCATTCAAGCTTGGGCTGGCACATTTTTGCTTTTGTCACAGAAAGGTGCTAACTTTTTTATTCAAAATATGTCCATATTCATCATGAAACTCAGATATTTTGTTAGAACCTAATTACAAATTGAGCCCATCACTCAAATGTGCAGCGATAAAGTTCTTGTGGAGATACATAAGTGGTCAAAACTACACATCGAGAAGCAATTGGCTTCCTTTTCTCCCAGTCATATTAAAAGGTAAAATAATTCCTATTCCCACATGGGATGAAAAACAACTTGCAGAACATTCTTCTTCAGTCTTTTCTCCGTGATGTTAAAGACCTCTGAGCACTTTCCTTTTATGCTCAGTTGTCTGCCATCACCACTTTCCTCTGGTGCTTTTATTTTCATTTTATGTCCTCTCTCTCCCGCATGAATTCAAGGGATCGCGCAGCTGATATCCTCCCAACAGCCTTGTTATCGGGACGTTTTTCAATAGAGCAGCTGAAAATAGAAAGAAATGGTTGGCAGGTTGCCTCGCTGTTGTCACCTTTGGGTTACAGATAAAAAAGTCCTGCAGCAGCCCATGGGACCAATGCCATGAAAGTGCCAGAGTTTAAGTACTTTATTTCTAACTTTATTTAAAACACTGAGGAAAACTAAATTCTAGCATCTGTCATTTCATGACACAAACAAAAAGATTAATTGTCACTATTTAGTGACTTAGTTCAGAGCAGGTGGTAATGATTTATATCACTAGTTTAAAATAATTAAAAATGATCAATTTTAGGTACACTCTGTGTAGTAACTTTCCTATAATGTGGAAATATTTCCCCCCTCACTCCACCATCTAGTCGTTCCCTTCTGCTCTGCACCTTTCATGTCGTCCATCTTAACAATTGTTCTCTCAGCTGATCCTCATTCTGAGGAACATTTGGATTCTGCACAGATCCATCCTAAATCCACAATTCAAAATTTATTATATTTTCAAATCATGTTTGCTCCCATTCTGCTCTTCTGATGGAATAAATAATGCAGAGGAAGCACAGCACATTTTAAATATTAAGTTCAGTGTTGAAACAACTTTGAAATGGTTATATTCCAAGGATCGATTTTATCTGCAGTCCTGTCATTTTTAATTCATATCAGCAGACATACTGAAGAATTTTAAGACAACCTAAAAGAACAAGAACATAACTATTATTTATGTACTATCATATTCTTTCTGAACATTTGCAGTTTAGGAACCACACTGTAAAACAGCTGTAAATACACAGATTTTCTTTGATTTCATACTAAATACATACAATATTTAATAAAAGTTATTCACAGATTTCAGTAGGAATTCAGAGGCCTGATTTAGCATCACATGCAAACCTCAATACTCATGCACAAATATTGTTAATTATATGATTTTTTTTTTCCAAGGGTGTGGGTTGCAGCAAAGTGTAACAGTCTGTGTTTGTACAGTGGAATGTTAATGCCTTATTAATTTAGACTTTTTCATATTATGTACTGCATAGGTCTAAATATGTATATACTGGCATTAGATCCTTTAAGACTAAACTTTGAGTCTAATTGTGTTAAGATCTAAAATTGCCTTTTAACTCCAATGACTTGTTTGTTCCCAGTAAATAAACAGTTTATAAACATTACATACTGTGTTAGTTTCTGACATTACTGACATCAACAACACTGTAGAACTACCCCGTATTTTAGTTTAGAAAAGTATTTTTAGAATTCACACAAATAAACATATTTAAATTATTTAAAATTGATTACACATTGCTTTGTACACAATGTGTCTAAAACATTGGGAGGGGTTCTGTATGTCGTATATGTGTCCATGCTTAAACTCATCTGACTAAATTGATTAATAGTAATTATAGTCATATTCAATAAACTGGAATGTGCATTCTGATGAGGTGGATTTGACAGATTAAAACTAAATTTTATTTTTAAAATAATGGGGAGGTTTTAAACATACCTTTCATTAAGCCCATATTTTGTGTAATAAAAATGTTTTTTCTTTCATCAGTTAAATATTGCATTTGTATTTCCGAAGTCAGACTCTTAAACCTGAATTGATGTAATGTTATTGCATGGAGGGATTAGAGTTTGACACTTTGAAATCAACTTGATGTGGAAGAAGAGAAAACAAAGCAAAAAATAAATAAATTAATTAAAAATATATACCCATAATGCCAAATATTTGTGGATGTCACAGTCAAACTTTTGATAATTATATACATTTTAAAGGAAACTCATTCCTTTGCATTGTCAGTGACCTTAGAAGTGTGTAGCTGTACAAGCTTGAGAGCTAATTGGAAAATTAACTCATACTGAAAATAAAGTACAGTTCTACAAATAGCAATCTCCTGTTCGCTGCCTTGATGCTGTGCTACTTACTTTATTCTTGCCTTGGGAGCAATGATGGCTGTTTCCAGCCAGCCTCTCAAGAGAATCAACTTTTTTTAGATTCAGACGCTGAACACTGAGGATAAGGAACTGAATCTATCTTCCCTGCAAATCAGTAAACAAACTCTTTATCTTCTCTGCAGTCAAATTGGAAAAATCCTCATGGCTACTGCTCTTTAAGATTTGCCCAGCTACTTTGGATGTCTTGACTGAGAATATATATTTTTTTCACGGTCCTCTTGTTGCTGACATTCTGTAGATACCATGGACCTGCGTTGTTGCTGGTTTTTAGGTCTTATTGCACACTGGAGCATGTTTATTCGATGCAGCAGATCTTGTTCTGTTTACTTGCAAAATAGACACCTCCTTCCTACTACATGGCAGCCTCTTCCTTTTCCTCTTTCATCTTCATCACATCCTCCTCCTCCTTTCTCCAGAGGTGTCCTTGATGATCTTCACATCCCCTCCTCTTGCTTAACTTCTGGAGTCTTCCCTGCTGTCTAACACTGTGAATTATGGGTAAATTTTGTCAGCAGCTTGGCACTGGTTTTAAAATTTGGGTTCACTTAAAAGACCCAGCACACATAATTCACCAATATTAACATAGGTGATAACTCTGCAGTAACACAAGCAATTTGAAATTATTTTCCCTATCAAACACACGTTCACTCTGGCTGAGCTAAAGAATAAGTTAACATCAAAATTATGAGCTCTTTTTTTGCAAAATGTCAGAGAGCTATAAATATCAGCCTCATATATCAATGTTTATTCTCCAGGTAAAAATGTGCTCAAGATTTAATATATATATTCTTCTTTTTTACCTCTGAGAATGAGTTTTTCATATAAGCAATCAGCAGTAAATGTCTTTGCTGAGGTAAAGTAGCAGACATATTTATTGTACTTTTGCATTCTACAATACTTTTCAGGCTTTTGGCATTAAGTTATTTTAGATGTAATATTCAGATATAAGTTGATATCTGAATATCAACTTATTGTTCCCTAAAATCGTCAACACTTCATTCCAAACACATTTGTATATTGCTTTAATTTAGGCTCTCTTTTTTGGGGGGGTTTTGGCATTACTTTTTTTGAAAAAAAAAAAAAAAAATCAAAATAAATGTGTAAATATATCAAGAAGAGAACTATGGCCCACTGCAGGTCTGGTTCATTTGCTACAATTTTCAAATGCCTGAAACTGCTACTACAAACAGTTATGGACCAGTATAAACACCATGGAAATGTCCAGCCATCACAAGTGTCAGAAGGAGAAGGTCTTTTCAGACCACAGGAATTGAGAACTTTCTTTATTTTATTGAGAATTCTGTAATCTGCTGGGAGTAAAATAAATATGTTTGGCCACATAACCATCAGTAGATATATAGAAAAAAGAGGGAATCTTGCAAGTCTGAATAAAACCATCCCAACTGTGAACTATGGGAGTGGCAACATCATGTTGCGTGGGTGTTTTCTGCAGAAGGGACTCCTGCACTTTATAAAATAGATGGCATCACAAATAAAGATCAATGCATGAAATAATGGTGCGATATTTCAAGGGGCCAACTAGGAAGCTATAACTTGAATATAAATGGGTCTTCTATAGTAATAATGACCCTAAGCATGATGCCAAACAAGTTACAAAGCCTACAAAGTCAGCGTTTGGATGAGCAAACCTCAAGTCTGCTCTACATTTTGTGGCCAGAACTGAAAGATGTGTGTGAGGAATGCATTCTACAGAGGTGACTCGGTTTCACCACCCTCTGTCAGGAAGAATCTTGTGGTTCAGAGAAGAGGAGGACAAAAAAGATGAAAAGATGGATGAAAACACATTAAGTCAGTAAAAGGCTACAAGGAAACAATCAAGCATAACATACTCAGGTTTTTACTGAGCTGTGGTTTTGCAGATTCTATTTACAACTTACCAAACAAACAAATGCTTGACTATCTGCATATTTCAGATTTCTGATTCTCAGTATGGCCATGGGGCTTTGTGTTCCAAATTCCTTATTTTATTTCATTTCATTTCACAGTTTGCGAGTTTCCAAAGCAGTCAGGAGAAGTGCTGCTGTCATAAAATTACTTTATTGTGAAGTCCTTAACACTAATATAAAGATATTCAGCAGGCTGTGAAATCATTTAGCAAAGCAAAGTAAGAACCTGTTCACCTAAATGGTTTGAGATGCTGTATAATTCTAAAGATTACGCTATTCACCCTCAATGCCAGCCCTTAAGAGTTTTCTGAAAAAATTAATTATTTTAAAACGATTTTATATGACTGCTTTTAATTTGGTTCATAGTGAAATGTGTAAACAGGTATACGATTACAAGTACAGCCTAATAGGCATTGCTTATATTTTTCCTCCTTTGTACAGTAGAGTACAAATCAGGTCAATTCTTAATTAATCTCAAGAAGTGTATATGGTCTCATCCCTTATCTGCCCCACTTCAGTTTTTGCTTTTAGAGACTGCTCTGGAATTTGGCAGGAAGAACTTTTCATCCCCTTTAACCTTTCCATAAAGCAGCATGCAGGCAGGTGCATCTCAATAAATTCATATAAATATTGGCAAAAAAGTTCATCCATTTCACTAAACAACAGTGTATTTCCTTTCTCTGCATTCCCAAGATGCTTTTGATGTCATCTAATGGCATGACAGTGGCTTAATACAATAACTACTACAGCTCCAACTTCGATTCTAGATGTGTCTGTGTTTACTTGTAGTACTAACTGGAGCCGCAGGCCAAACTCTAGAATGGGCTTTGCCTTACAATTCTTTCAATCCTCCCCTTATCCCATTTGCTTGTGCAAAGTTTTTTCCTCCACTTTTCATTACCTTGCTTAGATTCAGCACCTTGAGAACAGTCAGTTTCTTTAGCAATAACCTTTTGTGGCTCACTCTTAGCTGAGTCTGTCAACAACTGTGTGCTGAACAGCTGCCAAGTCAGCAGTCTCACCTTGTTAAGGCCACAATGTGACCATCAAATAGAATGTCACTTTAGGTTTTGTCATTGTTATAGTGAATGTTGTCACCATTTCCACGGTTCTTCAAAATTATCGACCTCTTGTCATCTTTACCTCTTTTTATTTTTGTTTAAGTCTCTCCTCTATAATGTAACTGTAATTGAATGAAGTTTTCAACAAGGGGAATATTCCATTATTCCTCTTTTGCAGAGCAAATCTGAACTCTTATTGTTAGACACACTCTCATTAAGGCTGGAAACACAAATAGGAATTTATTACGATTTAAATAAACTTAAATAAACCAAACTGAGTGTAAAAATAACAAGCTGTATTTAAATAGGAGTAAATGTGCATGCAATTTTTTTCTCCAAAATGCTGACTGGTCTTTTTTGTTTATGATTTAAAATGAAGTGCACTATGATTCAATGTCTGTGAATATGAAAAACATGTGACGCAACATATTTACAACATGTATGAGTTGTTTACAGTTTGTTGAATAACAACTCAAAAAAATAATCTCTTAACAAACATGGCCTTTTGTGGAGATTGTGAAGGATATGTTTTAAAAGTATTGTTCTAGTTTACCAAATCTCCAGTTATCTGCAGCAGCTTTATCCCTATTTTTTAATTTGTCTCCTGAAATTTTCTACCTCTTTGAACAAGTCAGTTAGTACACCCCCCAGTCTGCATCTGTCCCCATCTTGATCTTGAATTATGCAAAACTGAGGTTGTGATTGTGGAGAGAGAATCCCACTTTAGAGAGTGCTTGTGCTGTGACAGTCTAGTACAATCTTTTGTATTGTTTCACTTCAGTTGAAGATTTAAAATCAACACATACAACACTTCACAAAGAGAAAAAAGGTTCAAGACAAGTGTAACACAATTTGCCAAGTTTCCCCTCCTCACATATACACACAGACTTCATAGTTGTTCAAATATGTTCTCAGAGCTGTGATATAACACCCACCTTCTAGGAAAAGTACATTTTAAACTGAAAAAATCACTTCAGATTTATTTTTTAGTTTTTGCATTGTACGAAACTAAAATGTGCGTCATCAAGACTCAAACTTGTTTAGATCTTTAAAGCTTTCCAAAATGCATAATGCTCTTCTTTCTGTCTTACCAACTCAGTCTTTGTCTTATTTATTTCTCATTTTTATTCCCTTTGTTCATGTTTTTCTGAGAATTTCTGCCCACTTACCGCCTCCATTGTGAACTTTAAATCTAACTGAATTTTCAGAATTGCTGAGCTTTGTTCTATCGCAATAAATTATTCAAATATTCCTAACTAGTGAATGTTTGAACCTTTCTCAGGTTTAAAGCACTGATTAATTTTGGGTGATTAAACAAAAAACAAATAAAATCCTTGTTTATAGAGCCTGTTTGCCCTTTGAGGGGTAAAACAGAACTTGATAAGGTTCTAAAGTCTAAGACCTCAAAATAACTCAGTAAATGCTCAGTAACTGTATTCAATGGTCCACACAACAGGAATAATTCTTAGAGAAATAAACTCTCTAGACTGAATGATCACCACAATACCTCTTATCAAAACCATAGAAAATCTTAATGAGAAAATAAAATTCCATTCAGTAGAATTAATAGCTTCAGATTTTAATTTCCGTCCCAGACCTTCGTTTTATCTCGTGATTCTCATTACATAAATGCACACCTGCCTGTCATTGTGCACTATTATCAGACAGTTGTTCATTTATCAAATTTCTTGTCCCTAAGTGTAAATATACACAAATAAAATGTTCTGTTTTCATAACAAAAAGAGAAATTAGAATTCTTTGTTGCTTTACAAGTCTTTTTAATTTGTCTTAACATTCAAATGTTAACTAGCAAAATGTTATAAAACAATGTTTAAGCAACATTATTGAGAGACTGTCAATACAACTTCATCAGCCCTTTATGAATTTTCAACTTTCACAAGCTTTGTAATTTAATTCTCATGTGGTAAATAATATGAAAGAACAATTTGAATTCAAATGGATAGATAACGGCTCCAAATGTGCTTTAATCCATGCCATGAAAATCCCAATTGTTATGTTCGAAGACGTTTCCCTCAGTTTTTCATGAGAACTCTCTTTGAACCAACATTAGCAACATTCTAAAGACAACGAAGAAAGTATTTTTGATGAATCCCGAAGTAATGATCCCAGAGGGAGCTGTCCCTGCAATATTCTTCCCACTGTCTGCATTGAAAAACAGTCTAAATAGTCAAACATTTGTATTCACACTTCTCAGATGTCTCTGCTTTATCCCTTTATCTGCCTATTTAGAAGTCTTTTTCCCACTGTGAATGGAGCCTTAATCTTTTGAGCTCCTCTTCTTTATGGGTGGAACAATGTGTCCTGACAGCCAACAGGACAATGTCCTCCGAAGGGCATACACAACTGTGACTGCTAACCAGATTAAAGGGTACAAGATAGCATCTCATGAGAAGACCGAAAGCGAGAGCAAGAAACAAAGATTGTAATAATTTTCAAAGGAAAAGAATCAGCACGATACACCATTCTCAACACTATTTTAATTTATTGGAAATGTTGTGTGATGTACTTGGTACCAAAATATGTATACAAATACAATACATGTAATGGTGTGCATATGAAAATGAAACTCACTTAAATATTATCCCAGGCCTTTTTATAAATCACCGTCACTTTTACTTGACCTGAAACTTTCACAAAGATTGTCAAATAGTTTTTAAAAATGAGCTGATTAAAACATTTAGAGGTTGAGGTTTTAAAACTACTACAGAAGCTCTGTCATGTTTTTGACTTGCACCATTTGTCTCCTCTTCATCCCTTTTGTCTATTTTACCCTGATGTTGCTGCAGAGATTTACGCACCATCCGACTGTCCTTGCATTTAATCCTTTCCAGTATCAGAGGATTTACTTTGCTCTAAGATGTTTAAAAGTAAGAGGAATCAGAGCAACAGAACCTTGATGAAAATAGGTAAGCCAGCTAGAATTAGAGATAATTCCTTTTAATTTCAAGAGAGTAAGTCAGGTTTTAATAAAATATTAATTACTTAACCCCTTAATGCCATTATTATCTTTTTAATAATTGACCTTATTTTTGGCGGCGCCCGATGGTAAATCCAATATGAGATCTGAACATGTTTTTGTGTTGGTTTGTTGTTTGTTCGTACAGAACATAATCATCTGCTTCATCAACATCTTCACCCATCACAAACTAATTACCGTTCCCATTATCAACAGACAGGCAATCTGAAAAAAAATTACAGCTTTTGCATACTGGATGACCCTCTTCACACTTTGACAAAAACACAAACACAGCAGAAGCCTTTACAGCAGAGGCGTTAGAATCGTGAACCATGTTGGCTTTACCAATTAGATTCAGATTTTCACCTGACAACTGCTCTATTTTCAAGTAATTTTAAAGTGAAATGAATTTGAGATGAAAAACAGTGGGCTCACCCAAAAGGTTTCGGTCAAACGTGTAGGCTGACTTTTATAGCATAAAACCAGAGCTGTTATTCAACTGTGTGATTTCCTTTTAAATCAGCAGGAGAAAAACTTCAATTGAGGGCATGCACTTTGGTGTTGAAGTTATACACCTGATTATATGTTGTTAATTCACTGACCTATTTTGATTTTGGACCAACCACGTCTGGATACCTTGTGCTTTGATGTGTGAAAATACCTGTTTTTATCCTGAGGCAACTCTGAATAATCTGTTGTTAGAAAAAAAATATACATTTTGATAGTTAAAGGCTCTGGAAACTGAAAAATGTCTTTGGCAAAAATGCTTTAATCGCCATCACATGACTATTCAATTACAAATAGAGGATTAGAATTTGGTTGTTTATAAGTACATATCTATTTGGTTGTTTATAAAACTAATTTGGTTGTCTGTAACATAATATGTGATTTGTTGTTCTGTAAAAGACTTACAATTGTTTCCCTCAAAGTATTTTGTTGGGGTTTTTGCTGTTAAGAACGTCCGGCTGTTCTACATCTAAAGAAAGAGTGATGTCCACGTTCTAGGCACAAAGGAAAGCTTTTTATCTATTCAGTTTGGATTTTGTCAGGGCTACCCCCTACCAGGATCCTGTCTATGATGATCATGAATAAAATTTCAAGGTCTGGTTGTCGGGAAGAGGGAGTTTGATTTAGGAATCTCAAGGTCCACATTAAGGCTTTTTGCACTTAATGTGGTACAGTGGCTGTCTTCAAGCAGCTCTCAGTGTCTTCAAGCAATAGCTCTCAGCGTACAGTTCGTAGTAGATTGTAGCTGTTTCATCTTACAGTTCACCCTTCGGTAGTCAGATTACTCCCTTGACTGAGTCTTTGTCACAAAAGGGGTGCTTCATCTATCTCAGTTTCTTGTTTTCAGTCATCGTAATCACTGTAGAATGTAGAATTCGCTTTAGATTGAGGGGCCTCATCATCTGGGGGAAGCTTAAAGGAAAGCCACTGCTTCTCCACATAGAAAGGACTCAGCTGAGGTGGTTGGGACATCTAAAAATGATGCCTCTTAGACACTATCTTTGTTTTCTATGAATGGCTCATTAATGAAAGACTCCAGGATACACCCAGGAGCAGCTGAAAAGATGTTTTGTCATTCATCAGTTGTTGTCTGGAAATGCCTTGGACCTTTACCAAATTAATCAATTTCAGAGAGGCAAAAGACAGTAGATGGAGGATTTTTATCCAGTAGTTTTGCTTTCTCTCCCTTTTGAAATGTTAGCATAATTTTAGCTTTTTTTCTAAAACAAAAGCTATTGAAATGTACTGCTTTCATTGAGACTGATAAATGCTAACCAATTTCTTTGCTTTTATCAACATTGTTGCTTTAAAAATACATGCCATATAATTTTTTTTTTTACTATATCTAGTTGAGTCAACCTGGAAGCATCGAAACTTAAAGATATAAATTTTTGAATGGATGAAGAACAATTGGTTTTACAATGACAAAATATCTTGGGAATTAACTGTTGCTTCACATCCTTCAATTTCAAAATGTGCAAAAAGACTGTGCCAGATGAGTGCTGGCATGGCTTCGTACCATTAGTGACACATTCCAAGATCGGCCTTCTGAAGCGAGGAATTATGAGTTTACACTTCAGACAATGAGGGTTTTTTTAAAAACTGCAGTTTGCTTGATGGTTGGCCCGATAGTTTCATGCCAGCCAAAGGAAATTTACAAATTAGGCTAAGCTAAGCTCCTTGCTGGTGATCTAGCTGGCTTCTTTTTCCAAACCTATGATTTTGGCAACTGTTTTGTGTCAGCCTTGTTTTCTATTCCAAAGTCCAGGTCATTTTGTAAGCCTTTGGGATCCTGTGATGAGGCTAATAAGGTAAGGGCCTTTGTGAGTTAGCTTGGAATGACTCTTGAGACTGATTTTGGTACTCTCATGTAATTACAAAATCAATTTACAACTAAGATAATAGGTTGGCAATCGTGGAAAAAAATTATGCTCAAACAAAATGGGATTTTCATATCTAAATTACTGTATACTAGGGTTTTTGAATTGCTCTATTTGTAGATGTCTATTTAATTGCCAAAGGGTATTAAATTTATTTCATTTACGCTCACATGTTAAGAAAGGTCCAATCTACAGTAAAAAATACCTTATATTTTTTACTGTAGAAAAAAATATCTTTACAGGTAAAGATAGATTAACAATTGATTCTTATAGGGATTGGATGATCCTAATTTGTGACCTTCTGGTGATTAATTTGTCAGAGCCAAATATTTTTGTTGTTTTTTTAACTGCAGCTATCAAGAATTGGACTATTCAGTAAAAATCTTGTATGTTCCAATATCCTCCTTATGCCACAAGGAAATATTTTTGTTGCTGCTTACCCATCCAGTTAATTGCAAGGGAAGGCATTACCTCTCAATAGTTACAGTAAAATGTATTAAGCCTCCATCGATGCACAGTCAATGCAGTTGAACAAACATCAGATAATCTCCAGCTTTACTTGTTAATTAGCATTTATGTATCTAAATGAGCAACTAAAACTGCAGTTTAATTAAAAGTCTAATGCTCAAGCCTTGTGGGATTGATCAAGTTTGTCATACAGGCAGATACTACGTATTTAGAATACTTTAATAAAATGAACACAAACATGCCTGGGATGATAAAATATGTAGACGCTGAACACAAAGATTTACAGGTAATAAGTAAAGTCCACTTTTTCACAAAGGCATCTTTACATCCAGAATGGCTTTCAGTTTGCACTTCAGAGAAAATTCACTGCTGTTCCATCTTATTTTGGAGGACTTTCACATAAATTTGGAAATAAACTACTTGAGGAGTCACAATGCCACCAGTAATGTTGCCAGTTACCAATAATCTCTTTTACCTGATTGCTTCTGTTAAAACTGGCCGTAACCCTAATGTATCTTGGTGCAAATCCTCAGATCACGTGTTCTCTGTTTTCATTATTAAAGTCACAGGAAAAATGTCAAGTTTAAAGTCAATAATTCATCAAACAAATCAATTTGTGCAGAGTGTAGCTGGTCTCTTGAGAGCATGGAGCATAGTGGTGCAGGTATCTGCCGCAGGTGTACTGATGCACACCTGCAAATTATTAGGCTCATCAAGTCAGAGGTTAAGAGGTGCTGGATGGCAGTCCTTCAGTGCCTAAGTGTTAACCATAGTGGTTAAAAAAGGGGCTTTAAAACTGGTAACATGCCCTCATCTGAGCAGGTTGAGGGCAGACCAGAAGATTTAAAGGAAGTCGTTATAATACCTTATTTATATTGGATTTGGTGATGGTATTGTGACAAAATGTGTAAAGGTTCCTGGCATAAGAAACACTTTTGCAAGGCATTATGATCTGCCAAAAGTGGCCATAAGTCTAAGGAGTTAGAAACATTGCACACTTTCTTTTGAAATTTGCTCAAACTAACACAAGTCACCCTTTTTCCTCTTGATTGCTTCTGACATACATAAGAAATATTTAAACTAAAGTCAAGATATTATCTGAGCCCAAATGATGTCGGCTTGCAAAAGCATCCAGGAATTACATGACATTAAGCTTAAAGTTTATCGTTTTCTTTTTCTTTTCTCAGATCATCCAAACTCACATTCAGACATCAAAACTTTTTCTTTTATTTCATCATGAATGAATTATTCATTAACAAACATGTTATATATTCTGGCTCCTTCATTACTGAGTAACACAGCTGCTCCTCAGCAGCAAATTTTAGTCAACGACACATTAACATTTTACCGCCTACAATTCATCACTGTATTACTAATTCAAAAACAGACTGTAATTGCTACACTCTGAGGCAAACTTCTGACTGTCTAAGCTATCTCACTTGAGGCTTGCAAGCCCCAAGCACAGAAGGAACTTTGCTTTAAAACTGTGAGCTATTAAATAAATGATATTTTTTTTGTCTCTGGGCCACTTGGGAAAATTAGCCTAGTGGTTAATTTCTGCAGCTCTGCCTCTGAGTTATAACATTCCTTCCTATGGCAACGTGGGTAGCTGTTTGCATTTTAGCATTAAGTTTAGATTGGCAAGGCTTATGGGATTTAAAAGTTGCACAAACGGAGTTAAGGGGTTTAAAAGTAGCACAAAGTGTAGTGTGGAGCTAGCAGTGTAGTGCTATGCGAGCCAGCAAGGAACATGAATATTTAGGAATCTGTCTGTGAGCATCCATTTGTAAAAGGCATGGATGGGTACATTTCTGCTAAAAAAGGGGCTCTTTCTGTGCAACAATGCAAAAATGTATTGAAAAACCTGGTGGAAACAAAGCATTTGGTTCCTTTCTTGAGCCCCTGGTTCAACTGAGATATTGCTGTTGATTAGGTAGAAAAATATGAACATCTTATACCTTCAAAAAAAAAGTCACTCAGTGGTTAGTCAATTCATACTATGCATCAATTCATACCAATATTAGGGTCTTTTCAGTCCCCTTTGACCATCCATGCTTTTCTATAATCTACCCAAAGTCTAAGGGAAAGGAGGTTTTGTAACTCATTGACCAGCAATAGGTTGCCACTAGTTATTTTGGTTTAAAACTAAAGCTCTAGCTGCAGATTGCAAACATCTAAAAAAAACAAAAAAAAAAGCCAACAAAGACCACCTTTTTGTAATCTGGTTATTCTGGTTATTAGTTGATGTTAGGTGTGAACTCTTACTTTTAGCAATGTACGGACATTTATGCACCAAGGTGATCGATTTTGTATTTTCACTTGAATTGTATGGGATAAATTTTATATTACGGTATATGCTGGAATATTTTTAACATAGAATTTTTTAACATCACATAAACCTGGTGTTTTAAAAGTGATGCCTTTGGTTTTGTATGTACTCTATGAATTCACCTTCTATGATTTGGTCCCATTTTAGTGATTGAACGTCACCTTTTCACCAATTTTTCTTTGTTTCTATAACACATATATACCAGGACACTTCCCCACTCAGAGTGTATGCAAAAGAAAGATGAAAACTAGAAAGCACAATTTTACCACATGTTAATGTTAGCTAACATTCATCGACTGAAGAGATTATAGATATCCCTTGGCTGCTTTGCTATCTCCTTTCATTCTTTCTGCTGAGGTAAAGGTGTCTCCATTTAAAAATCAGCAGCCTTTTCTTAGCTATTGTTCATTTTTAAGTTTGATTTTACACAGTTTGTTGAGAGACATCAGAAAGTAATCTATTCAGAATATCTAAATGCCTCAGTTGTCAAAGCAATGTATCATCACGCCACATTTTCTCAAAAGTTTAATTTTACATCCCCCCCAAAGCTTGTAATGGTTTTAAAGTAATGATGCATTGCAGGGAACTTGCTTCATACTTGTCTTTTTACAGACATTCATTAAAAAAGATGTTTGGAAGAGTGGATGGGGCTATTTTTGACAGAGTACGTTTTTGATGTCCTTTTGATGCCTCTCTGTTGGAGTGGTGCCTCTCTACCAGCAGGGCGCCAAGAGAGGTGTAAATGTTTGAGTGGAAAGTACATGCAGGGCTCTGTAATGTGGTGTGTACTCAGTGCAATCTGGGAGCTGACAACTTTCACTTTTACCTTGTGCCAAGTCTCTGCTAATTTGTTGAAACTACTGAGTTATGTATGTGCAGCCAAAGAACAAACAAAAAAAAAAAATACCTGATGCTGTTAAATCGAAATTGTTGCTGTTTTCTGTGAACTTCCCATCTCTTTTTTTGAGTGTGTATGTGTGTGGTAGTGAGGTGTCAGTTGAATCATACTAAAACTTTAACAATTGGGAAACAAGGAACATATTTTTCTGGGTGTATTCCCATTCCAATTAACCAGAAACACAAAGGCTGAATCTTCTCATTTGTGTCCAGAGACATGATTTTGCCTTTGCACACAATGAACACAGAAATGAAAATATAAAATAAGAAGGTTTCATTACCTTGATTTGCCATCACAGTTATTTGGTGTATTTCTGTAAACGGCAGTAGGACCACAAGGAGGAGGCAAAGGAGCTAATTTTTCCTTACATCTTATTTTTCTCATAGTGTACTATCAGGACACGGGGACAGTCATAACAAATATGCAAAAATCCTATTATTAAAGTTTGCAACTTTAAATATGAAGGGAAAAAAAGTAAAAGATGGACCACAGCAAATGTAAATAATATAAACCTGCAAAACATTGCAAGTACTGCAAAACACTGAATTATTTCTTCATGTGCAATGACCCGCATAACACGTTTTTAAAAATAACATTATGCTAAGTAAATCCAATGAACTATGAATTACTGAGTTATCTGTATACTGCTGAATGTTCAAGAAGCCAGTATTTTTAAAATATATTTACCAATGTTTGCCTAATAAATCACATATTGTACATTTAGATAAATAATAAAATGTTTTTATTTCAAGGCTGCAGTAGTTTGTCTTGTTTACATATTCAAATTTGTATATTGATACTACTCTATCAGTTGGAGTACTAATGGCAAACAGCACATGCTAGAGTGTTATTTTTTCATGTTTTATTGTTCTTGAAAGTTTATGTAGACCTTTTTTTTTTTTTTTTTACTAATCTGACAGCCAATTGACCAATTTGAATGACAAGTACATATAAGGGCAAACTTGCCAAAACATGACAAGAAAGCTTTGATACACTGAAGTTCATAGACACTGACTCTGAGGTCATGCAGCTGTTGTTTCTTTTTTGTTGTTGTTGTTTTTAACTTGCACAATATACTGGCATTTGGTTACCATAGTTGATGGTAAAGGGTCCAACTGAATAACATAGATAAGTCAAAAGCATCCTGCTATGAAAGTTTAGTTTGCTTGATAAACAAGCAATTAAATGAAGACAAATTAGTCTGTGGGGTCTTGTCTACCTTGGGAAGCACGCAATTACAGGTGATGCATTACCATTTATACGATGGATGTTTGCCAAACATGCCTATTTAGAAAGACACACTTTTTGTAATTTAGCAAAGGCACAAAACAATAATTTGCTCCTCAGAAGAAAAAAACAAAAACCACAACAAAGTGTAGGGAAGTATAGATGTGATCTGTCTGACACTGAGCAATTGCTCGTCTATTAACTGGCTCTAAACAGAGACCCCATTGCATCTCATACAGAATCAATTTAGAGCCATTCAATAGTTTTCTCCTAGATGCTTTCACTTTGAGGTACAAAGCAGGCTCTTAGGCCTGTCACAGGGAGCCGAACCAAAGTGGTAAATTAGGCCTTCAGCTACATATTCCCTCTAGTAGCAGCTCTGTACCGACACCATATGCTGACTGCATTATACAAACACCATAATAGATTGTGTGTGCAAGACAATAAATCATTTTCCATGACAGTTTCAACAGGTAGTTACAGTGTCTGGACTTATAGGAGAAGGAGGCTGCTTTTTACTGTCTTTGGCAGTCCAATAAGAAACACCGGGCAACATAAGCCCTATCAATATTCTGAATATTTTAGCAAGTCTATGTAGATGAATATTTGGCAAACACAGTAATTACAAAATGGAAAGAGAAATTTAGCTCTTATTTCCTGGCTATGTAGGTAAGAAATTATGATAGAAAATTGGAAAATGTCAATATGAATACACAGCTACACAGCTTGCATTTTATCTTGTGGATCACATATAAATGTTGAGCATGACCACTGGTTTTCATCTTGTGCAAATAAAATTATGATTAACTTTTTGTGGGTTCAAATAATGTTATGTTTGATCTACAATAATTTCCTGCTGTTGAATTTTACAGTGGATACAGTAAAAATTCAAGAGCAACATGTACAAGCAACAAGATTAAAAAGTCGAAATAACTAAAATACAACACAATCTCAACACAAAGTTACGTTACACATTCATTTTTTATTCATCATTTATTCCTGATGGTAAAAGGTTTTCTAAGGATGCCCAGCTGATTGCAATGCAACCCACCCTCTTTGGGAGACAAGATTTTGACATGGTCCAAAATCCATAACAGAAACGTGTTTTAATTTTGCTATGTTTGTTATCCTTTGAAAATGTGTTCATGATGCTAAGCATCCTACCAAAAATGTTTTACCGAGTTCTCCTATCAGAACTAGTTAACCCTTTT
Source organism: Brachyrhaphis roseni (assembly GCA_903066815.1). NCBI lineage: Eukaryota > Metazoa > Chordata > Actinopteri > Cyprinodontiformes > Poeciliidae > Brachyrhaphis > Brachyrhaphis roseni. The sequence continues at coordinate 32,215 of CAEFZY010019912.1, read as the reverse complement.
ATCTAATCTAAAGTCTAATAGTTTAAAGTCTAATGCTTTTCATGATTATCAGTTTCAGCAGCAATAAGACTCAATAGCTGACATATTGACCACATATTCCTTGGAGTTTTAAAAAGAGAACATGTTTAGCTTTTAGTTTTACAGAAAAAAATATAAACACTACAGACATTGTATTGTACAATACATAATTTAACCATAATTACTAAATTAGTACGAAATGGATCTCATGTTTGTTTCTACACATCTTATAGACAGTTTGAAAATGTCTGCAGACTCTCATGTCAAGCTACTTACATATTTAATTGAGATGTATCCTCAATTAAATTGAGTTATACTCTGTGATGTTCAGTTTTTGATATATGCCACCACTCAGCCAGCCCTGCAGGCCTTGCTCTGTCAAAGGCCTGTCAGGTTGCCATTCCATTAGACTCCAACCAGGCTAAAGTGAAGAATGAGCTCTCTGCTATACTCTGACCACAGCCCAGTCGAAGCCACTGAAGTGTCCTATTCATCATTTGCTTGAACTAAAGCAAAAGACTCAGCACTTATACGATTGTTTCCGCAGAAATTTTTAGAAGTATAAAAAGTGAATTTCCAAAACTGTATATTAGTAGACATTTTGCCTCTCCCCATATAGTTGTAAGATTTATTCTAGTGATTGTGCTTTATCATTTATGACTTAACCATTTTACATTTTATGGTACAACTTAAATTATTGGACCATATTTTAAGTCATTAATGCTTTGGATAAGGCCCTATTCATACTTTCATGAATATTTTTAACAGAGTGCTGTTTTTGTACCTTTTGTCCAAATGACAAAGATGGTTTTGCTAAAAAAAAAAAAAAAGAAGAAAACTTGAGATTTTTTCATGATTTCAATTTGAAAACTATGTGGTGAAACCTATTGGACTGAGGTTAGACATTAATGATGACACAACTAATACTTCAGACACAGTCACTGTCAATTTTTGAGCAAGAAACTACAGGAGTTTTCCACAGCCACCTTGTTTTTTTCTGAATTTTGTTTCCATAGTATATAAAATATCTATCAACTGAAGACAACACACCAATTCAAGAGCCTCATTATTATCTGTTTCTCCACCATGACTGAGAAAAAACCTATATTCTCAGTACAACTCCATCAACACCATGTCAAGTTTGGTCTCAATTTGGTCTGATCTGGTCAAAGGTACTTCCTGTGATCCTGTGATTAGGTATTTTGGTGCTGCAGTTCAGTGAGTCAAATGCCAAGTCTGAGCTTCATGAAAGCAGCTATATATCCAGAGACACTGGTCAGGATAAAATGCACTTTACTCCATGGTAATTTAATTCTGCTGAGAGCCGCTGTCACGTAGCATTTCACTTCTACATGGAAAAAAGGGCACAGGAGAAGGTCAATTCCCTAAAAGAGAACTTCTATTGATTGAAATGATTTTCGAAAAAGTAAATAGTTTTGTCTAGTCTAGTCTAAACAAAGATACAGGATACACTACTTGTATATTATTATGTAAATAAATGTATTAATCACAAAATAAAGGAAAACTGACTTGTGATTCATGTTTTCAAAGAGCAGAACTCAAGTTTGTTTAAGATACATTTAAGTCTATTCACTTTGTTGACTAAAATGCATTGTATAAGAGGGAAATTAAATCAATTCCAAGTTCATGGCTTCATTGGATTTTTGCTTATCCTCCTTGTAGACAATGTCAGTGACTCTCTGCCGAAAAACTGTCAAATCAGTAGCAGTACCCATCATTTGTAGGTGATGGAAGTCAAAAAAAGGTTTTATTTGTCTGTTTTATATGCAGACTTTCTGGAAACCTGAATTTGAGTTTTACAGCTGTAAACCATGTTCATAAAAATTAAGAGGAAAAACTATTTTTCATAATTTAATATAGATGCTCATGTATTTGATGACAGTATAAATCACTGACAGTATAAATTAGTTATATAATTTAACTAAAATACAAAACAAACAATTTCAAGACGCAAACTAGAACAAGGTTAAAGTAGCAAGTTTTGACTCTTTGAAATCAGATAATCTTTTTTATGCCTTTTATCCTATCATTATTTATAAGCTGGTGTTTGCAGACTTTTTTCATTCACTGCGGTTTTGTACAGCATGTCATTTGAAGACAAATCATAAACACTTTGATGATAGATGGCAATAGCTAATAGATGCAAAAAATCTGTCAGAGTTAAGATTTAATCACAGCATTAATCACTGAGATAAGGTGAACAAAGCAGGTAAACAACCCCAAGGTGCCGAAGTCAACTTATCTAATCTACATCATTCTCAGACAAAATCTTGATTAGAAATGCGCCGTTTGGGAAAGCTATAAATATCCGTAAATTAATTTCATACTTTGCTTAACCCCACGTGAAAGGGTTGGCTCTGTGTAAAATAATGATAAGAGCTCAGGGGTTCTATTAAGCCTCCGACTCATCCTTATAAATCCATTCACCACTGCAGCAAAATCCTCCCTGACTTGTTTCGAAACACTTGTGACGGCTGCAGCATTGAGACATTTGCCCTTGATGACTCATGTCCTGTCCGGCTTGTCACTCATGAAGGTGATCACCTGAATTTATAGCATGAATTTAGGCATGAGTGGTGCATAAGAAGTGCTTGGTCTCTTCTGGTGTATAGTGCGGCATGAAGGGAATGATAAATAGAGTTAAAGAGTCATTTCTAACAGCTCTGTCTGACATCTGCCATTTAAAGATAAAGAAAAGATGCCCCTGCTTTCTGCAGTCGTCCACGGTCATTGTATGCTTATCATTTTGAAATGCTATTTGCTGCAACAATAATTTCAATACCAGTTTTTCTGCATGGATGTCATTCTTTCTTTTTCCTCACCCTAGGGAATGTTAACATGCTGTGGTAAGCATAACAAGAAAAAACAAAGTGTCTAAATGTGGGAAGATTTGCATTTTTCACTCATGCTGCCACACAGTTCCTTGTCACAAGAAGATAGGAATCTCACTGTGGGAAATTGGAAGATTTATGTTACTCTCCACGGAAAGGAATCTATCTAACATGACAGTTTAATCCTCTCAGAAAAATCCCTGAAGATCAAAAGCAAGTATTTCAAAAGTTTCTTTGTGTTGTTGCCATTATGATTTGTGACTACATAATAAAACAGAAACTCTGACAGCTAATTTTGAAAAGATTTCCTCTTCTGGGTTGTAGGATGTGAGTGAGTTTCAGCTTATTCTTCTTCAAAGCATTAACTTTTAAAATCCTTACCCAAAACAGTAACTTAAATTTCACTTGTTTGTCATTGTACATTTTCAAATTAAATGTCAATTTATCCATTTTTCATTTAGGAAGAAATTACATAAAATTAAAAGTAGACATTCACATGTTTGTTTTCTCAGAGTCTACTATAATCTGCCTACACATTTCTTGTTTAAGGTCAAAAGGAATTATCAAAATTATTTCTATTTATGCAATTCTAGTATAGATAAGAGAGAGATGTTTCTTTTGAAATGTATAAAGGTTCAGAGGTTTACATATATTTTCTTATAGGTAGAGTTGTTTTTTACAGCATCATTTAGTTGTTTAAAAGCCAAATTATGTTTTTTGGCATTATTTGGCAAAAAGTATCATTCTTCAATCTCCTCATAGTATTTGGCTGGAACATAGACCCATTTATTCAAACTTATGCTGCCTTCACTCAGTTGGTGGTGTCTTCAGGCTTGCTTACCTTTTTTTCTTTCAAATGGTTTGATCATTAAGGCCAACCACTTCCGTTTTAGTTATATTAGACCACAGAGCATATCTCTACAAGGTAAGGTTTTTATCCCTGAATGAATCTGCAAATGTTTTTTTTATTGCTTTGAAATGATGGCTTCTTTCTCTCTGATTAGCCTTTCAGTCATGTCAGGACAGAACTGTAGATAATAGATACCTGTAAATAATGCAGGTCAGTTTGTCTGAATGTTCACAAAGTCTTTTTCTTTGTTCTGGGCTTGACAAACACATTTAGCATTAAACTGGTTTATCTCTGTGGCACTGAGCCTGTCTCCTTCCCTAACAATGGTTTCCATTATAGCTTACAATCACTTGGAATGAATGCAAACATCTAGAAATTGTATACAATGATGTATCAGACAAGTAGAGATCCACAGTTTTCTTGTTGTTATTTTACCCAAATTTAATTGATGGTGTCACATATTTGCAGCACATATACTGTATTCTGGGAGTTTTTAAATTGACTTTTTTTTGGAAAACCTTTAATCTCAGAGAGTGAAAAAAATATTTTTCAGTCTATGTAAATAATTGGTTTAACTTTGACAGAAAACAAGCAGTTTTGATGGCTTTTGATTGCATTAACTATGGCAAAGACACTAAAAGACTTTTATGCCAAGCTCTCAGCATGGACTCATGTCAAATCCTTATGTGATACAGTAATAATAAGCACTTACTTGCAGTTGGAAATATGGCCGCAAAATGCCCTGGTGAATGTTTGGAAATAGAGAACAGCATGCCCCAACTTGTAGTTGATTTATTTTATTTAATCTAGCAATATAAAAAACTCATGTGTTCCCATTCTATCCTTTTTTATGTCACATATGCACACATCAACCAAGTGGTGCTTTCCTGACTAATTATTTTCTACTATAAAAGGAATAAATTTGGGGGCTCATCTTGCAAAAAAGGCAAACATAACAGCAGTCAACATTATTATCATAATTATCGGTGTTTGTGGTAAGTTTTTTGTCAAGGACACTGATGTGTAGAAGATGAAAAGTACAAACCTAAAAATGCAGGTTTTTAACTTTTAAGAGTTGGTAATAATGGACTCATCTAGATGACCATCTTGACATCTTGAAAGGGGGGGAAGCCTGCAAGTCTGTGAACAACATCCTGACCGTGAATTATAGAGGAGAGATTTTTGCACTGCCAGGTAGATGTTGACAAAAAGATAATGGGGCTGATCATACTACCGAATTAGTTAAAAATAATAATATCAGTGTTATGGACTGGTCATCCATTACACTGGTTCTGTCAGGAGGAATGACCCAAAATTTCAGCAAACTAATTAGAGAAGCTTGTGTGAAAGATGTCTAAAAAATGGTTAAAAGGACTATTCTGTCAAACTCAGAGGAAAGTAACATATATGCCTTGCATAGCATCAGTTTGTGAGGCAGTTGTTAAGAAAATCCTCCAAGGTATATCGTTAAACTCTGCTAATTAAAAAAAGGCTTCAGCTAAGCTTGAATAGAGTCCAACACGACCTACATCTCAGCCCTTGTAATACACGCACACACACACCCCATCACACACACACACACACACATGTACATGTAGTGATTGCGATTTCAGAAGCTCCTTCTATGATCTCAAACTTGAGAAATGTGGGTGTTATTTTAATGAGCACTCCAAAGCATGAGTATGAATTGGTTTAACATTTCAGTGCATATCGCATAGGACAGAATTAATCTTGTAAATCACTTGAGACAATATAGCCAGTGTTTAATATATTTAAAATGTTCTTTTAATTTAAGATTAGCTGCAATACAACAAAACATTGTCTAAACCTTAAAGCCTTCTGTCTTCCTTACTATCAGTCCTATGTGTTTCAGCCTGTTTGTTTCTAACAACAAAGTTTAAGATAATACAGCCAGAGGTTAAAAAAATAAGGAATAAAGAAAGATGAAAATTTTATGGATCTGTCTTCTTTGTATAAAAGTACTCTGACACCTCTACTGTGGACTTCATTAGTCTTCCCAAGCTCATTACATTTCTTGAATAAATTATTCAGAGCAGCTTCTGGGCATAGACAAAAAGCCTTATTGTGATGATAATAATGCACTGCTTCTTATACACATTAAATTTTATTTATCAAGCAAATTATTTCAACAGAGCAATCTGAAAGCATTAAACTGATACTTATGAGTAAAATACACACACACACACTGAAGGATAACTAAAATACATTTAAAGCACATCTCCATAATATCTCAAAAATATACAGCAATTATGATTTTTTTATGATTGATGTCTGGCTATTAAGTGTTTCTACAAGTTGTGCTGCTTGGCATGGTTACTCAGACAAAGAGAAGGATTCAGTTCAATTCACCAAAACAAACAAAACAAAAACAAAAAACAAACAAAAAAACTAAATTAACTATTTCTATCTCTATCTATGTTATGCACTTTGTTTCTCATGGCATACATTTTACTAAAGATTCAGAACATCTTTCCTAGATATTCCCTAAAGGTGCTGCCACCATTACTATTTTATTTTTTTCTTCAACATAAAAAGTAGTCCTGAACGTGAGCCTTTATATTTATAATAAGATATTTATGTCTCATAAAATAGAACTGGTGTCACGCAAAAAAAGTATTTTTTTAGGAGAGATAAATTAAAGATTACACCACCTGGCTTTCCACGCCCGTCAGTCAGCTGGAAGAAGGCAACGATAACAATTATTTAAGGCAGATTCGACATAGAATGGGTTTTTAATAAGGAAAACAAACACAAGCGTAATACAAATTAACCCATTTTCGTAAAAAAAATAATGCAACTAAAATATTCAACAATTATATGCATTCGTTGTATATACATTTTTCTGAAATATTGCTCTAAGTATGACGCTTTTGCCGAAAGTGCTGTCGGGTTTAATAAAGTTGTGATACTCCCTTCCCAATATGGCGACACGCTGAGTGCAATTTGTGCTAATCGTTGCTAGTTGCTAAATCATTTCGACTATATATGAGATTTTTAGATTCCAGGAAGTCATTGTCGTGTGACTATTGTTATAGTGTTCCCTTTAGCAAAACTATTTTTCGAGTGACTTCGAAATGTATCGCCGCGGAGCCGAAAAGAAGGACCCCAACAACAAACCTGTAAAGAAGGACGTGAGCGACAGCGATAAATACGCCGACCTCTTGGTTTTTGGTTATGCCTGCAAACTGTTCCGAGACGACGAAAAGGCTCTTTACCACGAGCACGGAAAACATCTAATCCCATGGATGGGGGACAAGAGCATCATGATTGATAGGTCGGTTGAACAAACGTAGACTGAAACATTATGCTAACTGTTTCTGCTATTCGTTAGCCTGTTTCAAATTTCAAGGGACTACTCCAGAGTTTATGTTGCAGAAGCCTGACAAGACCCGAAACAAACGCCGAATGCTTTATTTCTGTCTGCTAACTTATCTTTAGATGTGTTAAACTGAAAAATGCTATATGTAGTTCATACGCTAACATGCTAATATGCAAATGCCACCAGTCCTTGCTAACTTTAGCCATAACAGAATAAATTACACGTCAGTCAACATATTTAATTTGTCAGATAAAACTGCTGTCGAAAATTAAACTACGTCAAAAGTGGATGAATAAGATTTATTTAGTATAATTGTTTTCTAGATTCTAAAATCAACATTATAACAGTAGAGGTACTTTAGACCTCTACTTTCAGTATTTGAAACACAATGCCATTATTATTCAAATTTATTATGTTGAACTAGAATAGAAATTCACCTCTCATAGATTTTATAGCTGATTACTGATCACCAATTTTCCAAATCTCTGATTAGTTGGTTGTGACCTCAGTTTGCCTTTTTAGATTATATATTTCAAAAAAACACAAGAAAATGTTTGAGAAATAAAACGATAATGTTTAGAGCACATCCCAAATTAAAGTTTTCTTTTTCTGCATCACTAAAATCTTCAGATACAGTAAAATCCTACCTATAAATCTAAATGTGGGAAAAAAGAGTTGCATAATTTACCCCTTTATATTTTAGATGAAAAAGCTTTGACAATAAAGTCAGCTTCTTGTTATATTCGGTAATCAAATTTCCAGTTGTGTATAATCACATCTGTTGATATTACTGTAGATATTTAATTTTAAACCACTTACACATACTCCAAAAATCTAACTTTGAGTCTTATTCACTAATTTTTTGTATCTAACTGGCTGATCAGTAATCAGAACCGATCCAGAATGATATGTGACAATCGCTACCACTAGAACCTTTCTTGGTGCATCACTGTCTAAAACAAATAGGACTATTCTGGTCAACTTTGCATACTGGCATGTTATATGAATTTCCTCTGGAAACTTCTGATTGCTAAATAAATATCATGATATTCACTCTGTCAAATTGTTTCTTCCCTTTCAACTGCTTTGACTTTCAAGTGATCCATTTGACATTTTAGTTTGTTGATGGGCATCATCCCAGAGAATATTCTAACCCATAATAAGAACCTCTGGTCAAAATGATTCAAAACTTTGCATCAGCACTGTTTTCTTGTTAAATTATGCGTCTTGTTGCTATTACTTTGTATTTACTTGAATCATCTTAGTCTGCAGTGGTCCAGCCTTTGTTTCATTTGTACACGATTTGTATGTGTGTCTTTATCACATAATGAAGTTTTTCCCCAGCAAGTTAGGCTTAGGGGGTCGTTCCAAACCCTGATTGTCAACAACAGCACCCCATTTCTTTGCCTTCATGAAGAAACTACATCAGAGAGATGCCATAGAGGGACCCTGGAATATATCCTCCATTTGGGTTCTTACGGATAGGTATTTATGTGCTCGGGTTTGTGTGAATGTAACTTTCTTTTCAGATTTAGAAGTAATGATGAGTGTTACAGGGGGGATTTGAACCCTGTAAGGTAAGAGGCGAGTTGCTTTGTTTGTCTTCTTTTTCTTTTTTTGTATTTCTTGTTTTTGTTTGAATCTAGGTTTGCTTATAAAACAAAATCTGAAATGTAATCATTCTTAATCTTTAGAATTTTAAGACAAGAATATATGTAGTTTTAAAAAAAACCGCATCAAAATATCTTGGTAAGTAGGTCTAGGTTTTTGTTTAAAATGTTTATTTGTTTAAACTTCTTTCACTCTAATCCTGTTTATCATTCAACAGATATGATGGGCGGGGTCACTTACATGACCTTTCAGAGTATGACAGTGGGTCATGGAATACATCCTATCAGCTGTCAGAGGAAGAGGCCAGGATTGAGGCGCTGTGCGATGAAGAGCGATACCTGGCTTTGCACACCGACCTTCTGGAAGAAGAGGCAAGACAAGGTATGCAAGATGCTTTTTTCTGGCATTCAGCTATAAATTCAAATATGCAACATAAAAAAGTTAAATAATCGTTGAGACTGATTATGTTTTTAATGGCATACCTTTATGAAAGGAGTGAGGAGAAGGGCATCCCTTTCTCCCCATAATCATTGTTATTACAGCAAAGATTACACTTGTTTTGTTATGATTTGCCTATGTTTGTCAAAACATTTACACGAACACATTAGTAATGTGAACACATTATACACTTATCTCTATATGTTGCATTATAGAGAAGAGTCAGGACTGCAGAGCAGGTTTTATAAAGACAAAATCTGAATCTGGGACCACCTCCTCTGTTTAGTTAATTTTTTTTTGGGGGGGTCTAGGTTTTTCTTGCAGTTGGGTGTAATACGAAGTAGCTTTTTGAGGGTTAAAAACAGAAATTCTGTCATAAAACCACTGTATTGTAGGCACACAAATGCTTTTAAGGCCTGCACATACTGTTTATGCATTAAGGTTGGACTTGCATGCAGATTCCCACAGCCAACTTTGATGCTGTAACCCATCCATCTTCTTATGAACATTGCAAAGTCAATGATTTACACAAACCGTTGCCTAGAGTTAGAAGAAAACAGGATGTGTCATACTGAATTATTTACAATAAACCCTAGCTTTTGCATTTACTTGTCATTATGGCGTCTCAAGAGTGCTAGGATGTCATTTTGTATGGAGAAAGAGAAATAGGCAACAAGCACCGTTAATGGAATATTTTCCATATTTGAACTTTAAAAAAAAAAATGAAATTTTGAAGCCCTTGTCACTTTGACAGATTGTAATTTACACACCTGACTAGTGTAAATGTGCAGACACTTTCAACTTTATGCACAGAATACATTGTGGAGGCAAATAAAATCAATTATTACAAAAAAAAAAAGAATTCTGAATATTATCTCTGACACTAACAAATATGTCTTGCTGACCATTAGTTGAAGAATTATGGACAGGGTGCTTTGGAAGGCAGCTTGATCGCGCTCCAGAACGCATTCAAAACTTTGGCTGAAGTAGTATGTTAAAGCCTACAGTATATACAGAGAAGAAAAAAAACTGAAGAGAATGCTTTATTTTGTTTATCTATTTATAGCTTAAATAGCGAACAAGGTAGTTTATCTTGTTGAGGAAAGAAGGAAAGTAAAGGTAGGAAATTAATTAGACTCTTAACAAGCGCAGTGCACTGCACAACTGCGCACGGAGCTCCCTGCTCATCATCCCAAAATGTTTGCACTTAGTTTGCCCTGCGCTTTGCAACATCTTCCAGCTCAATCATTAACCCTTCTGCACTTAGTGTGTCGCTCAGAAGGAGCGCGGCAGATGTCACGGTCAGACAGCGGGGAGGTGAAACCACACAAAAAACTCTTATCAAAGCGCATACCCAGACCACGCACAGGGTAAAAACCTTGCAGGTCCAATTGACCCAACTCTTAAGACCGAGAGAGAAAAAAAGCTAAAAAAATGGGAGAGGTTGCACTTCTGACTCAAATGGTGGATTAAAACAGTAACATCGTAATTAAAATAATATTTTGGGTTTAATTCAACCTCAGACTTCTAATTAACTAGCGCAGATTTCTGCTCTGAATGACGTTGTCGGGCTGTGCGTTCAGACCCTAGCAGGTTTAATTTTATGTATTATATGTAGTTATTGGGGCCAGTCAGTGGTTTTTGTCACTGTGGAAAAAATTTAGATGTGTTCATCCGCTGTATGTGTGATATGATCTGGATTCACGGTTCAACTTGCTGAATATTAGCTAAACCGCATAAAAATTAAATCCAACTGAATAGCGTATGTCAATATCATTTAAAAATTGACGGGTAAAGATAAAATATGACAGATTTATTCTGACGCTGTCAGTCAAAATGAGGGACAGCATAAAAGTCTAGCATGACCTCTGATGGGCACATAAAGTTAGTCCTGCCAATAACCGTTTTCTGTGCACCTTCGTTCTTTTGTGTTTAAAATGGGCCGCCTCTGTCTCAGCTTCAATAGCTAATGCTTAAATCCATTTTGACTTTAGGATGTCTAGGACACTTGCATCTCAGACGCTTTACATCATAGTTATACTGATTATTTTGGTGACAAAGTACTTTTTGTGAATGACAGACTTAATGACTGCCATTGAATAATTACATAGGTGTTTTAAGTGAAATATGATGTCCTGTGCCCAAACTGACAGCAAAGAATGAGTCAGCTAATGGTTTGAGTTACACACACTCCTTGCAGAAGGTTCATTGTGCAGACTGTTCTGCCCTTGAATTTGGAGGCTTGACCCCATTCGCTCTGTCTATTACCCATATGACCAGTCAAAGGGCAATAGGAGAAGTATTGATAGATGTCATGAATTTTAACAGAAAAGTTTCTCTTCTTAAAGTTTCAAAGTGCCTCCTCTATGAATGTATTTGTGAAAAATAAAAATAAAATTAATGTTGTCATTTTAAAAGGCAGATTTTGTTGGTCACATTCAAATCAAAGCAATTTTTGAGTTTTATTTCTAACATAATGCAAGAATTTTACCTTAATGAAACACTCCACATCCGAACCAAAAAGCTGTTTTCAGACCAGCGATAAACAAAACCAGGAGAGATTTGTTTGTGTGGGTAAGGCAATCTCACCCAACAGCAGGTTGCACTCTGCAAGTCTGAACTAAACGGCTACAGCTGGAGGGTGCAATTTTTATCCTGGGATGTGAGTGAAATCAATATTTGCTTGCAGCTTGCTGAACTGGTCAGGTTTAGGCTGCTAATATAATATAGTGCCAGCTTTATTTTCAGGCAGACTAGATGTTGGCCTTGTGTTTACTTTCTTGTTTTCGTCTGAAATGTGTCTTTGCAATGAACCCCCCCCCCAGGGCTTTTTGTAGTCTATTCTGATCCTGCTCTTTTTTTCTGTGAATGCAAACGAAATATCTAAGTGAACAAACCACTAGAAATACTTGTAGCTAAATAAACATGAAGTATTTATAGATTTTTTTTTTTATGCTGCAAATAAGGTCATGTCTTATTTTGACTAGCTTTCCTTTAAACTGCTTCCAGACCTGTCTCCTTAAACAATTAATTTTAGTATCCACCCATATTGTTGACTAATTTTACCCATTTTTCTTGAATATCTCACTCTGTGAACAGGCTACTTTGGTACACCAATTAGAATAATGGATGTAGTTTTGCCACTAAGTAGAATAAAATCATATTTTACCGTCAGGAGACAGTTATGATTATGTATCAAATGTGTAACAAAAGACATCTTTATAAAAGTTACCTATTGCAATTTTATCAAGCAGCAGTTTGTGTTTGTTAAAATATTGATCTTCTAACTTATTGGATATGTTACAAGATCTCAATTAGTCCTCTTTATTTTATGTGAAGAGGCAAATTTTTCTGTATGTTCGTCTCCCTTTTACAGAGGAAGAATACAAACGATTAAGTGAGGCCCTGGCTGACGAAGGCACTTACAATGCAGTGGCCTTCAAATACAGCGCTGACTACTACGATCCCTCACAGCCCACAGAAGAAGAGGATGCTAACAAGGAACATGGTGAGAACTTGTCACAGGTCTATTATTCTTAGAATAGATACACCCATCTGCTTTTCACTGGCAGATACTGATTACTTTCAGATCAAAGCAGTTAATTCCTGTTTTTTGAAGAACTATAACCCATGCAAACTACTGTGTAAATGTGTTCATTTTAAAAGATTATCGTCATTTATGCATATGTTCCTAACCTTAATTTTACTGCACAAACTGTATGGAAGAACATGCCATTTACTTATCTATCTGCAGATATAACACTTGTGAGTTTTCATTTTTGGTGCACTTCAAGAACAGGGAGAAAATTTTAATTTTTAACTTATGTGTAGCTATAATTGGAAGTATAGATTAAAATTATATTTGCTTGTGGCAATAACACAAAGTACAAAGGTTGTCAGAATCTAAAGAAAGTAAGTGGAATGAGAATATTAAATATCTTTCTTGTATTAATGTTTTTGCTGTGGGAGCTCTTCTGTTTTTTTTTTGTTTTTTTTCTTGTTCAAGTAACCTTAAAAGTACAATTAAAATACCGGGTTTGATCAGTATTCTGCACTATAAATACTGAAACAAAACCAACTGACAAAAAACATAATATAGCAGATAAATATTAGGAATTGTCACAAGAATGACAAATTGCTCATGAAGCCCTAACTATTGCAAAACATTGAGAAATAAACGTCTTGTGTTAATTTTTTAAAACCTTAATCATTTAATGGTTTTATTTATTAAATCTCTTCATTGCAAGTATTTACATATACAGACTTACAGAGACAATCAACACCCATTCCAAGAACATTTAGAAAAAGGTTCAGGGTATGGAATTAATTTACTGTATATATAGGACATACTGTGATAATGTATATAACTATTGGTGAAAAATGGGAAGAGCGTTTTCCCAATCATCCCATAACGGGTCGGTTTGTAGCAGGAAACAGTAAGTCATTTTGCTCTGATACTTTGGTGTGTTTAATGATGGTAATAAAGAGAAGAGGTGCAGGGGTGTTCTTTATAGCCAGTGTTTGGTAATGGCTTTCTTAGTTGCCGTCAGCATAACCTTTAAAAGTAGTGCATCATTCTTACTTAAATCTTCAGAGGTATTCAGAAGATATATTATATAAGCATATTGGAATGTTATATTACAGGAGAACCTGTGATTTCTGCAACGACTGAGGCTACATCCTTTCTGAAGGTCTAGATTTTAGGACAGATCCAGTAGATGTGGGGATGATCAATCATTGGCTGCTTAAATCCACTACAGGATTACATCCTTTTTGTTTTTCCATTTCTGTTTTTTATAAAATATATATTTATATAAAAAAGCGAATCATCTATTGTTTTCCCCTAGCAGATTTGAGACTATCTGTTGAGAATTAACCCGTTCATTTCTGTTCAAAATTGCTTCTGGGATTGTTGGATAATTTGAGTTAATTTTTGCCAGCAAACATGAAAGCATTTTAGTATATTCAGCAAACATTGCACTTCAACCAGATGCAAGCACATGACCTCTTACTGCTTCAGTCAGCTTTACTTCTCCAACCACAATTTAACTTCTTACGCCTAGATTTCCCTGTGTATGGCTTATGCAAGATATGGCAGCTTTCTGTTAGGAAACCTGACTGCTTTTGAGTATGGTGTTGTAAAAGGTTTCCTTTATAGGGTAAGAGCCCAACCATGTAGCATTTTGTTGGTGATCAATAAATCTTAAAATCTGTTTTGTAATAAGCATGAAAATGAAGTAGAATTCTCTTTTGAGCCATCTGACTGACTTTGTGCTCCATTAGGTTGGGGAAAAAAAAGTTCACGTCCAATTAAATGAAGAACATTTAAGTAATAAATGTTCTGTGGCTGTATGGTAGAGTAGTCGTCTTGCGATTGGAAGGTTGTAGGTTCGATCCCAGCTTCCTCCTGCCACATGTCGATGTGCCTCTGTGCAAGGCGCTTAACCCCAAATTGCCTACCGGTCTGCGTATTGGTGTATAAATGTGTGTGCGTTTGTGAGTGCGATTGGGTGAATGTGACTAGTGTAAAGAGCTTTGAGTGGACAAAATGACTGGAAAAGCGCTGTATAAGTTCAGTCCATTTACCATTTAATAGAAACAAGCTGATAGCGGGAAAATGAATATTTCTTTAAAACAACTTGCATCACAAGGCCCAGTGGCCTAAAATTGAAATTGAACTTCACAAAGTTTGGGGAAAAAAAGTAGTCTCTGGTGCACTCCTCCAATTTACATATTTGATGCAGTGGCTGCTGGAGGCATTTCCAATAGGCTGAAAGGTAAGCAGTGATGCTTTATATTCTCTTCGAGGAACATTTGTTGAACAGTGGTATTAAAAGGTCTGCTGAAAATGCCAATATTTGAATTTGCCTTTTGGGAAAAGGCCTGTGTGGTTTAGGTGGCTGAGTTGAAGCACATCACTGACATTATCAAAAATGCTGATTTATTAAAATAAGCACAGACCCTTCCCACAACAGTACCCTCAAAGAAGTAGTTGACAGAAACAGATGCAGATAATGATATCATGAATAAGATCATTAGCCCTATTTTATGTCCCTGAGTGAAAGCCAAACACGCCAGAAGGTTAATATCGGTGTAATTTATATGTTCTCTGTCAAAATACAGACAGAGAACATATAAATGGGTTACTGCAGGCATAAATGTTACTGCAGGCATCGCTGAAAAATCTTACTCCATTATTTGGCAGTCATTTCATAACACTTTACTTTAATTTTCTTTAAAAATTAAGATCTTTATTGGATGATTTGCTTTAAATCTGTTTGCTTTGTCTCTACTGTCTCAGTTGAGTAGACTTCCTTCCTAAATAGAAGTATGGCAGATTTATAAACACAACAAAACCATAATAATCTAACTTTTTTTGGCATAACTGTTTTTTTCATATTGATTTTCATATTCACTAAATCTGATCAGAGATGTGACATGATATGGAATGAACAGTAGTCAGCCTTGTCAAAAGCTAATTTAAAGATTGTACCCATGGGTCATTACATGTGTCCAGGAAAATGAAATCCCTTGGTCTGGCAGAATGTTTGAGTTTTTTTACAGCTCATTGTGGGCTTTGTATTAAATTAAAGAGCCCCTTTATCATTCTGCAAACTCCCTGCAGTACTACATGAAAATTTAATCTCATCTCTGTCTGACCTCTATGTTGTTATCAAGATGAAGGTGAAGGCTAGGGTGGTATTTCACTGTGATATATTCCTGAAGTGAAGAGAATGATGGAAGAAATGTGTCTTATTCATTTTTTTAGATTTTTCTGAGATTCTGTGTTCTCTTTTTCCTTGTTCAAATCTTGTTGAAATCTTGTATCAGATTTTTATTTTGTTTCAAAGGATAAATAAGAAGGATTCTCAATGTTTTTGTTCCATTTTCTTTTCACACACATCCATACACAGACGAAGCAGAGCCTGAGGAAAGTGAAGAACCATTTGTTGCCCCCCCAGGACTTGCTATCCCACCAGATGTGGAGCTGGTGAGTGCAAATATATCTGCTGCCACATGGCTAGTGTAGCCTATTGCAGTCATATATATACATACAGTATATATGAAGTATTTATGAAGGCTCTATGTTCTTTTAAGGTGAGGTGCTATAACACACAAAATTCTTGCTTTACTGCTGTGTTCTTCAGTTTTACAATTATGGCTATTTTGTTACTATATGAATGTTTCTAATTGAAGTGAATTGAAAATGAACTTGAAGCCACTTGGGATTTTGTAAATAGAAGACATTTACCTGTACAGTGAGAGCAGAGTAAAATGTGAGTGGTGACAGTTTATTTAAAATCCATTTTACCTGTCCATTTCTGCAGTTTGGAGGCCATTACTTTTCAAATATAACCGCTATGAAACAATCAGAGATTAATGCTGCATTCATCTGATTTTACATTTTCTGATCTACATTAATAATTCGGACCTTGCAGTGGAAAGACCTAACATAAACCTGCCTGGGTAGATTTAAAGTGAAGGATGAGAAACATTCAGGAATCCATGGTCAAAACAATGTGAATGGTGGTCAGAGCCCAGAAATCAAAAATGGCCGATCTGTCTTTTTGTAAATCTTTGCCAGAAAGAAAAAAATAACAATAAACTATTTTAGTCCATTACAGTTTTTGTTTAAGCACCACCGCTTTAAAAACATGTCTTATAGCCTTCCTGCAATCAGTGGTTATTAATTATTAATATTTGGAGCAGCGGCAGTGTCACACCTTGTGTGTGAGTGAACTGTTAAAGTAAATTGTCTTTTGCTGTTATTTTGAATCAAATACAAAATAATGATAGCCTTAACATTTTAAACTGTCTGAAGGATTTTATATTACTGATTAAATAACTGTATTGTAAAATAGCTCACTTTAAATGTTGATCACTCAGTTATATGGACCACACCAAAAATGTTGTCGTCAACAAGACCTGTTAGCACTTCCTGTTTTGTGATCTGAAAAAAAAAAATTGGCCTTTTGATGTTCCGCCTAGTTACAGGTTATCACAGGTCAGGGGAAATCAAGTTAAAAGTCATCCAATTTTTAACATTTGCAATTTAATGATGTTGCTCTAATTTGTTCATTTAAAATTTATGGCCCCTCTCTTGCTGAGGTTGTAAATATCCTGTTTTAACTGGCAGAAGAAAAAAAAAAAGTTCCTAAAAATCAAATATTTGTTGTTTTACATAATTGGAATAATATATTTTTTTATTATTCTCATAAAAAAACAAGAAAAGCAGGAGCCTGATTTATATTTTGTTTTTCCAGCAGATCCTGCTACATATAACATTTTGGTAATGGTAACTACTGGAAAGCTTGGTGTATGAAATAGGACATCTGTTGTTAGAAAGACCCTTGCTACATCCTTCCACACACTTTTATATCAGTGTAGGTTGCCTAAAGCAGAATACAACTTCATGTTCACGTAATGTCTAAAAGGGAAACAGTTGTACATAAGGCTAAAATATTTAAACTGGTGTTTGTTCATTCTATCCGGTGTCTACAGATGGAACCCCAGTGATCCCACTTTCTTATGCATGAGAGGAAAGAAAACAACCTAATTGTTGTCATGGGGTGCGTGCATATTTAACAGCCCAATATCCAGTTCAGGCAATAAAGCTTCAGTGGAAATAAATTGCCTTCATACTAGTCTTTCTAATTGCGTTTCACTGGTACACATTTCTCATAGTGAATGTTATAAACAAAACTTTCTTTAAACATGTTACATTCACTACCTTGACTGAAACCATATGCAACACCACATACAAAGTATTATTTTAGTGATTTTAGATTTATTTTTGTGAAGCATACCAAAGTTGCCTCCGAATTTCTGTTACTTTGCAAGACCTAATATTTTCATCTGTAACATTTAAATCTCCTTTCTGTGTGTTATCTAGCTTTATCCAGCATTCTTATTTTAGTTTTTCTAAATAAATACCTTTGCACATAACAATTTTTTCTCAGTTTATATTTCACTTTTGTTTATATTAGTTTCATTAATTATAGATAGTCATGAACAATGCTCAAATCCTATATTAATTATTTTTTACCTTTCTTATTGATTTCCACAATGTTTGTGTTGCACTTTGTATCTACTGATAATCATTCTGATCTCCATTTAAGCTAGTTGAATTTTGCAGTTGTGACCTCTGATCAAACCAAAATAACTTTTCTGTAATATATATGATCTGTGCCACCCATAAAACTTCATTTACTTAAAGTAGCTTGAAATGACATGATTGAAACAAAATGTCATCATCCACACTGCTCCATTGAAAGACCCAAAAAAGTGAAATAGTTTAGATCCATCATGAAGAAAAACAATAAATTGTGTTTCCAAACTCCAGAAACTTAATTGTTTCTTTTACCTCTTTTCCACCATTGATCCAGTGAGAGCAGCAACAATTATCTGTATCAAAGACCCATACTCTACATACCATACATCGGTGCACTATTTGTCTTTGTGCAGCTTAAAAAAGACTCCTAACAGAATTTTAAAGAGCATTAAACATCACCTACATATATATATATATATTTTGTCTATTGGATGTAACCTGTAAACATAAAAGTACATTTTCTACACCCTTTTCCCACAACTGCACATTTAAAAAGGGTTCTTGTATATCACTATGTCCTTATGTGTCCCTAACGCATTGATTTTGGTTTTTGCAGGAAGCTGGCACCCATTTTAGCCAATTTTATGACTAATATTTATATTGACTTTTATCTTGATGAGATGTGTATTCTATTAGAAGTATCCACACTTCTAATAACTTTCTTGGTAATTGCTGTAATTAATCACTGAAAGCATACATTGTGCAAAATAATACACGGATAATGGACCATCTCTCATTCCACTGGTTTTCATCCTGAATGTTCTTTTATAATTAATATCACAATTGGCTTAGAACTCTTGGCATGAAAATGTTTCGGACATCAAATGCCTTATGTCCTTGGGCGAAAAGGCAGTTGTTACTGTATGCTTCATCTTAATGCTTGCTAATTCATACTTATACAACTGATGCTCAGCTTTTGCAAATTTTCTTACACTTGAGTTATTTGAGTACTTGTGCAATTAATTTTGATTCTCATTGTGCAAGTGAGAAGATTGTTTCTGCATTTATGCTAATTTGTTTTTCCCTTCCTCCAGCCGGCAACCATCAAGACTCACAACATCATCGAGAGGACGGCCAACTTTGTGTGTCAGCAGGGGGCTCAGTTTGAGATCGTGCTGAAAGCAAAGCAGGCCGGGAACTCCCAGTTTGACTTTCTCCGGTTTGACCACTATCTGAACCCATATTATAAACACATCTTGCGGGCCATGAAGGAAGGTCGATACAACCTTGTCTCTTCTAACAAGCAGAACCAGTCGCAGGGTGAGTTTCACAAATCCTTTATTGAATCCACAGCTATGGAACTTTATTTTAGTTTTTTGTATGGTCCAGGAAAATGATTTAATGATTCAAAAGCATCATTAAAGGCATAAGGTTAATGACATTCATGCCCATGATACTTGTTTCTGTAGTACTTTAGCATATTCAGTCTCAACACAATCTGCATTAATATTTGATATGTGTGTATTCATTCAGTAAAGTCATTGCAGTATTTCTTTTCTTGCCAGACTCAAATTCAGAAGATTCTGATGATGATGGAGATGGAAGCTATCTTCATCCCAGTCTTTTTGCTCCTAAGAAATGTTCTCGCCTAGAGGAGCTGACAAAGGTAATTTCAGAATACAGATGCTTCATTGTCTGGCTGATTTCGTTGAATTTTTTTATTATATATTCTAGGCCGTTTTTTTCTTTGCATTTTTAGAAACCCTTTTCCTTCGAAATTCTGAGATATGAATGTCCTCAGCATCTTGAAGCAGATGCTATAAAATTTTTAAAAACAAGTACATTAAACCAAATAAACAGAATTTGTCTTGTTGAAACTTCACATGCAGAAATGGGAGTTTTATTTGTTGGCAGGCATTTTTGTCCCCTGCTATTTCCCTAGTTTCATCATATATTGTCGTATTTGGACTGATTTTAGTACATTCTTCAGTGAGTTGATGTGTCATGTTGGGAAAGGGTGGAGAAGCTTTAAAATTTTAATGTTCTGTTTGCCAACAACAGTGATAAACTGTCTATTAGTATAGTTTTATTTTATACAAAAGTAACATCCCAGAGTTTAAGATTATACTTTTTTTTTTACTGAATATTGACTTTAAGCTACTGTTTAAGAAAATCTTTTGAACGTTATATGCATCCTCATCACTGTTTCTTAATATCCTATAATTACTGTCTGTGTGCTGATGAGAGTAATGTGTAATAACCGTCTTGAATTTCCCTGTTATCAAGCTGTTAGATTTTTATTAGTGCGTTTACGTGATTTGTCATGAAACATGTTGATCTCTATGCAGCAACAGTGAAAGCATATCTTATTTTTTATGAGGACATGATCAGATTCTTTTAGCAAAAAGTTGAAGAACACTCATTTCTTACAAGGAGGCATTTTCTTTCTAAATAAAGGACACATTTTCTAATTAGGATTGATTGTCCCATAATTTATGGCTTTATTGTCTAAATTTTTCGGAACTTTTACATTTAACTGAGGCAGACAGCAATATAGTATAGCTACACTGCAAGAAAATGCAGTCTAATTACCAGTATGTTGTTATCATCTCCAGTTTCAGAGATCCTTAAAGACTTGGTATAAACTTTTTTTTATTGTTACAGTAAAATGTTTTCATCTAGTGATAATCCTAAGTGTTATATAGGAGTGCACTGATAGAGAAATTTGGGTCGATATTAAACTTTAGTGTTAGTGCCGCTCTTATGAATGACAACCAATATTTACCTACAGTTTTAACAGTGTGTAAAATTGACCACACCTCTCATAATTCTCTGCATAATTCCCAGTTAAATAGTCTGGAACCCAAAACAGAAACAAGGTGGAAATAAATATTTGTTATTCATTTTGGCCCAGTTGTACTTGGACAAATTTATTACAAAAATGACTTGCATCAGCTGATACCGAAGTCAGTGTTGTTGTTGAGGCTTCTGAGTGGCTTGCAACCTCTGGTGAAACCTTTGTATTGACTTTCATGCAGTTTTCTCTTTATGGTATACTTAAATATTGACCTCCTGGAGAGTGTTGTTGACTTGCTTGGCTGTTTGAAGGGGCTTCTCTTCACCATGGAAATTATTCTGCAGTCATCCACTTCTATTGTTGTTCATGTCCTCAAATGAAAGGTGAGAGTCTGCTCATTATGTCCATGCCTGTTATATAACTATAATTGAAACATGTTTCAGTAAATAGATGATCTAAGTTTCAGTGTCCAAATATGTATAAACCTAATTGAGTCTGAAAAAGTGTTGAATTTTGAAATGAAAAAAGAAAAGTACTTAAAATGGCATATTAAGGGGCGTGCTGTGGTGGCGTAGGGGATAGCGCGACCCACATTTGGAGGCCTTGAGTCCTCGAAGCGGCCGTCGCGGGTTCGACTCCGGTAAATGCCGTCTTCCTACTGACAGGAAGTAGGCTTCCTGTCAGCTTACTATCTAATAAGGGACATTAGAGCCCACAAAAAGCCCCCTGGTGGGGAAAAAAAAAAAAGGCATTTTAAATGATCCTTAATGGTCTTGTTCTGCAGCCTCTTAAGGTTATGGACCCAGATCATCCCCTGGCAGCAATTGTACTAAGGGCTCAAAAGGAAAGAAATGGCACAGCAGCTGCAGTCACCGCTCCTGAGGAACCTGCACCCACTCCACCAGTCCAGTACTCTGCTGACCGTGAGTACATGTAGAGAGAAAACTGAATCAGTTCTATTGTATCTCTTAGACTGCTGGTCAAGTCAGAGTTAAATGTATATGTAAAAAGTAAATTTGCGATACTGTTGAAGAGACCAAATTGTCCATATTGCAGTATTGTATTAGTAGTGGGATTTTACAACTTTTTCAAAATTCTTTATATTCTTGTTTACCTGCATCAGTAATAAGAACTAAACGCAAGTGCTGATATTAATCTGATGTGCTATAAACAAATGTGGCTAAGTGATTGTTTCTGTATTCTAAAACCTGGTTTGCAAGATGCAAGATTTTTCTTTGCTTGTGTTATAAACCTCACTGCCCCTCCCTTGTCTGTAAAGGACTGCACTTTTCAGTTGCTCACAAGAAGATATGTAATGGATTATAACAGATGCATGTCCTATATTTTTGTCTTGGGTCTATGTATTCAATTAACAAATATTAAAGACACCAATATTTAAATAGCAACTAAATATTTGTAAATAGATTGTGCTGCTGCATTTGTAGGTTTTCATACCATAAAAATCTCCTACCCTTCCTTAACAGTGTTTTATTTTTTTAATTCTACTTACTACTCCCATATATGTATGGATATCTACAATTCAATTTAGACCTCCTTTCACAAACATCAGCTCTTAATCTTGTGCTGCATGACAAGTTTGTAAATCGGAGTCCCTGCTTTGACTTTTTATTTTCCAAACTATAAAATATAGTGTCATTAACGTCAGCCAGCTCAGTGAGTAATGTGTTAATATCACACTGTCTCTACTTTGACATTCACCATTTATTTTATCCCTGTCCCTGCATTTCTAGCCTTTCTTTTAACAATAAAAGATCTTTCAGATTAAAAAACTTCTGACAAGTAAGACGACCTTTTTATACACAGGTCATGTGCATTTTTATCACCTTCTTCTGATAGAGTTGTAGGATCACAAGGGTTGTTGTTTTTAATATCTGGCTTCATCTGTATGTACAGGACACTGATGTCTTTTTAAACCTTTGGGTTTGTGTTTATTTTCTTAACTTGAATCATTAATGAAAGGACTGTAAGAGGCATTGCTGTTGCTTTTCATTTTAACTTTCCTTGAAAAAGCAATTTTAACACAGCAAATGAGCCCAAAAAAATGTGGCATTTGTGTTATTTATAGCACATTTCCATTTCCACTTCCATCAGCGGGTGACTTTTCCTTGACTGGTCCATGCTCTTTAGCAAGGTTAAAATGCAAAGCCTGCATAATTCAAGAGGCTGAAATGATTCCGAACAGTGTCAAATTAATGTTTTAAGCTCATCATGCATCCATTATCATGACATCAGTGTCTGACATAAAAACACCCAAAATCAAAGCCTAAAGCAGATATTTAAATTATTGATGCCAATCTCAACAAAAACTGATAATTATTTTCCACTTAAAGCTATTATTTGGTTGTTTGGACGAGAAAATTAGTTGCACAATATTGTTCCTGTTCTAAAACATAAATGTGTTTGTATTCATCAAAGCATCTCTATTGAATGAGCTGAGTTGTTTGTCCTTTAAATGGAGCATTTGGGTTATTGTTAAGATCTATTACAGTGATTTGTAAAATGTTTAATTTGACATAAAACATTTGACATACCTGCGTTCAGTCCCCTGTTTACTCCAATACATCTAAATAAAGACACTGTATTTATAATAGTTTCTTCTTTTGTCTGCAGCTGTCTACTACGGGTATTACATGCTTCCAGATGGCTCATACTGCTTAGCTGCACCTCCACCTGGTGTAGATGCAAATTCATACTACAACAATATGACTTCAGCTGTCGTTTCGGCCCCTGCTTCCTCTGAGCCTTCATCCCACAGTGAGAGCACTTCAACACCTGCTGTAACTGTCACCATGGCACCACAAGCTGCAGCTCCCCCACAGGTTTCCACCCCAGCTGCTACTGCTGCTGTGAACATACCAGAAATCAGGTATCAACTTGATGAATCTAATTTTTTTTTGTCTAACATTTGAATATAATTGAGAAATGCTTTCTTAGAAAATGAAAAAGACACTATCAAATTGATATGTAAAATAACTTTTTACGTGCATACTTGCGCGTATCTGCTGTGTTGCCCATAGCTGACTTGCTTTGCACTTCCACATTTTCCCCCAATATAGCTCCAAAGTTGAAGCTCCAGTTTCCACACCAGCGCCGCCAGCCATCATTCCCCCACCACCCGACATCCAGCCAGTCATAGACAAGCTGGCTGAGTATGTTGCGAGGAACGGACTGAAGTTCGAAGCTAGCGTCCGTGCTAAGAACGATCCCCGGTAATTGTTTTTATGATGCACAAATCTGTTGTGTAATCAAATTGTAATGGATAAAAAATTATGTCACTCCAGTACTTCTTCATCATCTTTAAGCTTAACTTGTGCTTCTGTCTTTTGTAGGTTTGATTTTCTGCAGTCTTGGCATCAGTACAACGCCTATTATGAGTTTAAGAAGAATTACTTCTTGCAAAAAGAAGGAAAAGCCCTATCAGAGGTATTATACTATATAATAGATAATATAAGATTCTTATATACATATTAACCTGATGTCTAACAGAAGATAATTAAAGTTTCCTTGTCATTACCTTTTTTAATCTGTTTGTGTCTTTAGTGTTAGTCTTTAGTCTGTAGGTTTAAGACGGATTTTTATAAAGCTAGTTAATTACTCACTTCGTCTGGAAACTTTAGCTATGTAATATTAAATAAGAGGATATCACAATAGTTAATAATGACAGTATTGACTATTTTTAGCAGCTGCAATGCAAGACATTCATAAATACCTGAATAAATGTTGTCAGCTGTTGATCCTGTTGATCTTGAATACAAAGGTTGTTCTGAATTAACGTAAAATTTGTTTTACAAGCTGGTAATGCGCAAATTCAGGTTTGTTTTTCCATTTCTCTGCATGGGAAAAGAATTCCCATGTAGTTGTTGCACTCAGTTTATAAACATCTTTATATAGTGTTACGACCCGTCTAGGGGTGGTCAGGCCATAACACAAAAAGGTCCCTCTTCTCCTCATCCCAAACAGCCAGCACACGCCAAACTAACTTTTACAGGTATATTTATTATTTAGAAGATGTTTGAGTTTGGTGGTAACAAAATGAAGCGTTTAACGTCAGAATGAGCCCTGTGCCAAAACAACAAACAAAAGAAACTACCTGCAACATAATCAACTTACCTAATGAAAAGAAATAAACCAAATGACAAGAACTTACCTACTTAACTAAGAAAAACAGGAAAAAACTAATGATAACATAAACGGCAGCTCATTCCTACGGCTTCAACTGAATAATCAAACAAACAGTGTGGCAGCTGAGATGAGGAGAGGAGGGGCTGTCAGGAAGTCCACGTCAGGAGCTTTTATGGGTGTCCTCTCCGGGAGCCCACCAATCAAAACGTCCCCGTCGTCTTCCAATCTTCAGTCATTGGCCAGCACCTGCACTCAATATTTAGATTTAACGACCCCAGTCGTAACAATAGTAAAAATGTGACGGATGTTAAATAATCATGTGAAGGCATGTTTTGACAGTACAAACAGAACATTTTCAGATTCCATAGAACGATGCGAATTACATCTGCTGACACAAAGACAATCTTTTTATATTCTGCTGGATGAATCTGGTTGCTTTAAAATTTTTATAAAACTATGAAGTTAAATTCATCCACTATCAGCTCTACATTACCTCTTAATTTTTTTTTATTCCATGTATTTAGAAGTAATTCTCACTATTGTCTTGAGCACAATGTTCATATTCAGCCATTGGTTTAGCTTTAGCGATCCTGGAAGAGTAATTATTGCTAGATCTGAATGAAAAAACTGAACTATTAATATGAGCAGTTTATATATCAGTAGGCTTCTGAGATTGAGAAAAGGTTGTGTCATTCAGTGCACTTGGTCAACCTTGAAATTAGTTGCTTTACGTTCCAAATATTCTTGGATCTGGCATGCTGGAATTGGAGACTTCCTGATCCATAATATTTAATTAAGGAAAAAAAAAAAATACTGTGAGAATGGAAAAGATTATCTGCCAGGGATATTGTCAAAAGTTGCATTGAGTACAGATTGATAATCATTGCAAAGTCATCTACTTTGAGGATGAAGGTATTTCCACTATGAAAACCCAGCCAGCAGAAACTGCTTTGTGTGGAATCTGGTTAATTTGAGTCCTGGGCACTTTTCACATGTTTTTGCACACACTGTTGGTGCAAAAATAACCTCCTCACTAAGGAGCCACATCTTCACCTTAGGTATTTCATAGACTGACAGAACTTAAAAATAGCAAGTTGCAGAATCAGCTGTGTTGATGTTTGGTGTTGTGCGTTTTGCTTTGCCAGCTCTCTTGTTTCTGTACACATCTGCCATTCTGCTGTTCACACATGCTGCTGCTGACGTGCAACAGAAACAAAAACAAAAACTGCTTTGCAATCGCAAAATGCGACCCTCTGGGACTGAACAATGAAGCAAACATATAATTGCTAAGTGACGTTTTCCTCTACTAACCAGCTCTGAAAAGTTAATCGGTGTAGACCCAATCGGTACAAAGAGGTTTTATTTAGTTTCTCAAATTATGGCAGCTGTTTTGAGTGAAAACTCTTGAAACTCATCGCCTAATATTCCTGTAGCAGCTGTGGTGGTGACAGTGGAGGTATGCTTCATATTCTCAAGCATTGAGACAAAACATGCTTTACATATCACAAATGTGAAATGAAACATCGAGGATAAATATGATTTCTTAACACAAAGCTTCTTGTTTTGGTCAAACAAGTGAGTTGACCAGGTCTCTCTTTGCTGAGATGCCTGGTCAAGTTGACAACTGCTTTTTTTATCAGTATAGATACAGATGCAGATCGAGAGGGAAAAGCAATAAAAAATATGTATCTATGAGGTCATCAATGTAAGTGAATTATATACTCTCCAACCTCTTCATTGAACAGAGCATTCACTGCTGCACAATGTCCCATTTTATTCTGCAGCTACAACCACTCCAAAGCCAACCTGCCAATTTGAAGCACTCCTTGACTAAGATGGATCTCATAAATCAGGAGTGCGAGGAACAAATCTGGCATTCAGCATCTTAAATTACATTTTCTACATGTAATACATGTATCTAAATTTTACCTGGTGTCGATGTTACCCACCTTCTGTACACCTATCGTTCAGCTTGTTTCCTTCATGGATTATTCACAAAATACTCATAAAATTTCTCATTCTCCACCAAGTTTTGCATGCATCAATCAATCCGTCCGTCCATACATACATACATCCGTCCGTCCGTACGTCCCTTAATTTTCCCATTAATTAAGTGTACTTTCACTTATAATAAGTCAAACCACTTATTACCTAAGGTATATATTGTTACCTACCTAGTTTGATTTACCTATATTAAATAAAACTAGGCAGTTTCAAACATGGTTATCCATGTTTGGTTAGTCTGAGCACAATGTCTGGTTTCTCCATTTCTTCTTCAACACACTGTTACACACGCCTCCTCTCAGAATAACATTGAAGAAATATTTTTTTGTCACACCGACATTTAAAAAAAAAATCATCCTACTACTGCTTTTTTAAAAGCTTTTACTTGCGTTACTAGAAGACAGAATCTTTAACATGGCAGATGACAATATTTTCTGGAGCAAATGCATTCCTTTGAGGTCTCACATGCACTGAGAAATGATAAAGCTTAGAAATTTTCATCATCACATTTAAAGAACATTAGTTCAGCATTTTATGAGACACATTTAAGTTTAATTAACTTCATAGTTATTGCATTTGAGACAATTTCAGTCTGTGGTAGATTTAATGTGATGTCGCTTCACTGACACACTGTTAGTGAAGTGTGTCCAAGAAGTTTTTTTTTTTTTTTTTTTGCATTTCTCAATGCTACCCTGATATAAAGGCTCAACAATTTTTTTTGTTATTTTTACTTTAGCATAAGCTAATCAGGAATGAGAAAATATGTTGAAACTCTGAATTCAACAATTTTCATTTTGTGGTCAGGATCTGTAGAATATTTCTGCTCTCTGTTAGTACCAATATTCTATCTTACAGTTTACAAAAGGCAAGGACCTCACAGCTAAAGAAAGCTAACAGGTGTGAAAGGTTACCCTCTGATCTGTTGAAGATAATCTTTATTTTTTCAATCAAGTCTTCCTGGGATGTTTTAATCTGTCTTTCCTCCCACTTATTCAACTCTGAGCTTTGATATTTGAATTCTCTAAAGAGGTCATCTTCTGGGGTCATTCTGATTTTGTTCACTGACTTTGAAAGCACAGATCACTCACAACCCAATATTCCTCTCAAATGTTCATAAAACCTTTTGAAATGTATCTCATGAGGCTACATCTTTCCCTTTCATTTGACCTTCATCACCCCTCGTCCCATCAGTTCTTCCCACATATTATATAATGGCTAGATGTTTAAGCTGAGTGTGTTAGATTCTATAGTGGAACATGGAAAGCTTTTTTGCGAATGACTAGGCAGGTGTATAAATGAGAGTCACGGGAAGAAAAATGCAGCCTTGACATTATAAGAAAGATCAGAATATAAACATGACTATTCGGATAACTGTGGATTATTTATTAAAAATGACATGCCATTAGTTTGCTACATTACATTACCAACCGCTATAAACTGTGGATGTAAGGATTCTTCTGCTACAACCTCATTTATCAACCTTTGCGTTTTTGACAAATGTTGAAATCGCAACATGTTTTAAATTAATCTTGTTTTATTATTATTATTTTTTGTAAGCCTAATTTCATGCTTCTCATTTTAAAAAATGGACCCTATCAGAATATGCTACAACAGGAAATTAAATTAATAAATGTCACTAATGAGTTAAACCTAGCTTTCAATAAGTCAGAATTTGACTCCCAGATCCACATTGGGTGGAAACTGTTTGTCACTAATTTGTTTGGTGGTTTCATTAACTGAGGAGGACAGAATGGCAACATAAACTATCTTGAAGCATAATCTAGAAGTTACAGATGGATTTATACTTTATGTCGTGGTTGAACTAGGTTTTTTTTTTCACCTGCTGGAATGGCAAAGTCCCCCAAACATCCTTCCATGCCAACTAAGGAGTGGCTGAAGAAGCACAACATTGGGGTCATAAATGGGCCAAGCAAAGCTGCAGTTCTCATCCCTATGGAAAGTTGCCAAGTAGTTGGCATGAAACATTAATTTCTTTAAAGCATTCGGTCAAAATCCTGATGATGAACAACAACAACAAACACCTTACCCCTGTGCTAACATAAGTTTCCCTGCACATTCAAGGTCATGTTTTGCTGAGTGATAAAATACTTATTTATTGAGCAAAGTGAAAATCAAAATATAACTTTTATCAAATGTTTTTAGAGCGATATCTGGTTCATTGTCTTGCCTTCCACCATTTAGAGTAAATTACCATAAAAAATATCATGCTTCTTATTTCCTTTTATGTGGACAAAATTTACCCTACTTTTGCATTTTCCCAAATGTTGCATATCTTTAATGGTGCCCAGCTTCTGTTACAGAACAGAGAATTTACCCAGGAGTCTCCTTTCATGTTTTCCACATCAGCTTTTTTTTTCTGCAAAATTTTAACCTCAAATTTAGATTCACCCCTGTATATAGGTAATTACAATGATTAAATAAAATGGCTGTCATTTTAGCGTACCAATGAAAAGAAATGACCCTTTCTAACGTTTCAGCATCATCCATTTGTGGTACTGCACAAGGCGGATGCGTTGCAAACACTTGTATGTGTTAAAAAGCTTTCCTAACTAACTTTTTCACACACTGCTGGTGCATATCTAACGGTGCATTATGTAACAAATGAACGTATTCAGGTTCTACTGAAGTCTCATTTTCAGCACCATCTGCCTCTTGTCAAAGTTTTGCTGTTTTTGTGGATTCATCACAGAAAAAAGCAATAAGTTTTGATGGATGTCCTACATTTTACTGAGCTGCGTTTTAACAATTTAAACTGATCTCATTTGAATTATCTCTTTTGGTTTCTTTTCATGTAGAGTATGACAACAAACGAAGATAAGCTTCAATCAGACGACTCAGCTAATGACGCCAAGCTCACAAAAGGTAACTTATTATTGCAAAACACACAAATAGGTAATTTTGTAATGTATTCATACTCAAAAGTTTTTCACATTTTGACCTCTTGAAGCTGCAAACTTTAATTTGTTCTATTTGGGAATAGACCAATATAAAGCAGTGCGTAAAATTGTGACGTGGAAGGAAACAGTTCCCATGTCTTGAAAAAGTGCATGTTTGTATGTGTTATGCCCCCTTCAAAGATTAGTTAAACAAAACAGTGAAACAAAAGAACTATGAATAAAATGGAACACACCAGACAGGTCACCGATAAAGTTGTGGGGGAGTTTAAAGACAAGTTAAGATGTATAGCAATATTCAAAGTGTTCAAATAAGCAATATGCCAAAGTAGTTTGACATAGTACAAAAAACATCTGGAGTAGCTGGTTAGTCTACAAGTGAGAACAGAACGGAATGTCATATTATCCCCTTGGTCCATCTGATCTGAGAATTATGTTGATTAGCACAAACTGGTGTAGATAATATTATGCGGATAGCCACACACAGCTTAGTGCTGTGTGTGGCATTTCCTCCTAAGGGTAATGCCAGCACGTAGGTGAATGCTGCATGTTGTGAGCCACATCCTTTGGTTCTGCAATTTCAGCTCCATGATGTGAAACATCAAAGTGATTCACAATGGGGGCTTCTTCATTTCCCAAAAAATCCTGCCATGGCAACCAAAGAGTGACTAAAAAGCACAACATTAGTCATACACTGGCCAAGTACCCTGGTAATTGATGGCAGCACAGCGTCATTAGGATTCTTTTCTCCACTAGTTAGACTAAGGAAAACTAAATATATAAGAATATTGGTAAGAAATGTAAACATTATTTGTTATTTTTATTTTATTTCAATATTATACAGTACTTCAAGTTGGTGTACCACACTAAATCCCAATTAAATATATTGAAATTTGTAGTCATAGTGTGGTGAAATAAAAACAAGTGCAAAAAAACAAATTTTCAAGGCATACATATATGCATATGTTATGCACTTCAGTTGAGCTTTTTTTTATTATTACTGTCCTTCTAAAATAAGATGGAAAGTCCTTGAGCAAATGTGTGCATAATTGCCCCTGAGCATTTAGTTACTTTAATGTGTGTCTGTCTATGAACTTTATATTGTCATTTTTGTACAGGCACCCATGAGTGTGGTTGTGTTTACAATTTCATTTGATGATATCGGGCCACAAATGTCTATGCAAAGATTAGACTGCTTACCTCTGTGCTGGTGGGAGCCATAAACATGCACAGGCTCTGTATGGAAATGAGGCATCCATGCAGACTGATTATTGGGATGCCACTGATCATGGACCAGGCTGGGGAAAACTAATATCAAGACAGAAAATAGCCCAAGTAACCTATACAGCCCTTCACTATAAGGATACTGGTTCTATATTAAGAATATTGCTTCAGGGAATAAGGCACATAATCTTCTTTCAACTCTGCTAGAGAAAATTTATTTGGTAATGAAATAGAAATACATTGTATCCTACTGCTTCAACTGCCTGTTTTTCTGGCTGTTTATGATTGGCTATTTTTTATTATTTTTTTTGTTAAAAAAAGTCCCAGTTCCCTTTCTCTCCTCTTTCACCTAATTTTTTAACCTTACTTTCCTTCTTTCCAATTTACTGAAGAAACCAAATTGGCCTGGATGATCATGTCTGCCCTCTTTGGAACCCTCCTTTGGTCTTTTTTAAATCACTTAACCTTTGTCTTCGTGCTTTCACAGCCTCTTTTGCCCCCATCTCTTTTGCCATCAAGCCAAAGGAAAATGACCTGCTTCCCTTGGAGAAGAACAGAGTGCGGCTGGACGATGATTCAGACGAGGACAAGGTCAGTTTTTAATTTGTCTTTTATATAACATCCACAGTCATGTGTAGATGTTGTGTTTTTTAATATCAAAGTACCGTATTTTCCGGACTATAAGTCACTCCGGAGTATAAGTCGCACCAGCCATAAAATGCATAATAAAGAAGAAAAATCCATATATAAGTCGCACCGGAGTATAAGTCGCATTTTTTGAGGGAAATTTATTTGATAAAATCCAACACCAAGAACAGACATGTCATCTTGAAAGACAATAAAAATAGAATAGAGGCAACAACAGGCTGAATAATTGTACGGTATGCTAACGTTACATAACACATGAACAACGAACTGAGAACGTGCCTGGTATGTTAACATAACATATTAAGAGTTATTCAGATAACTAT
>CAEFZY010019903.1:0-12723 GCA_903066815.1 Brachyrhaphis roseni | reverse complement strand
TAGATAGATAGATAGATAGATAGATAGATAGATAGATAGATAGATAGATAGATAGATAGATAGATAGATAGATAGATTTTTTTTTGCTAAAGCAGCAGCAACAGACAAATAGTTGAACATTATTTTAAAAAACCCACAATATGTAAAATATGATTACCTTTGCCACACGTCATAAGTATCACTTAAAATCGATAACTTAGTCAGATGTCAGCTTGATCACCTTACACTCCTGTATGGATTATTGAAGAGAGTTATTGAGAATGGGAGAAATGATTTTCTGAGGGGAATGAATTGAAAATACTTTGGAATAAAGTAGATTATACAAAATATTTGTTTCAATTTGACAATATACAAAAAAGCTGAGTCGAATCGATATGGAAACCTTTAACCTCAAAAGTGTACAACATATGACCTGGTAATCCTCATTTGGGAAGACTGGCTGAGCTTTCTTTATAAACTTTGGCTTTTTGTCAAATTAAGCTAAAAAGAAATGTAATTAAAATAGATTATGTTCTTATTGCCTGGAAGACATGCACAAAGCAGGCTGAATTGAGGTTACGGAGGAATTATCTTTTGTTTTAGCTGCATAGCAAGGTCACACAAACAATATAGAGTAAAATGGGGTTCTTTATTAGGGATGTTAATTTCCAGTGGAAATTCAATGATTTTCAAGATTATCCCTATTTATACACCAAACATTAATCTGACTTTCATTAACTTCAAAAAGCGCATGATATTGGCCATTAACAGATAATGGTGAGAGATTAAACTTTTAAGGCATTTAGTGAATATGAAAGAAAAGAAAATCTACTTTCTTGAAGCCAAACAAGGAAAAAATGGCCAATTCCAATCTTTGACTGATGGTCGGTTCCTTTATAGCTGAATAGTATGAAGTCAGTGATGTCATAGAAAAGGTTGGTTGTCAGTTGGTTAGCCTAACTAATTCAATTATCACAAATTGGCTTCTTTTTAAACAACAGCTTCTCCAAGTATTATTCAAAATAGCTCATAATAAATGCACATTTAAATGTACTGCAAATATGCAGTAATTGATACATATTTTGTATCAGTTGTTACACGTTTGTATTATGAGACGGCATCCAATCAGACAGGTTTAGCAATTGACCAAATATTCCCGGTAAAACCGAGCAGGACAGACCGGCGCCCGGGTCCGGGGATGCCAGCCTGGTAAGTAGATCCGGACGTGCGCAGCGCGGAGAGATACTTTTTTTCAAGTGGAAGAGAGAAAGGAGCGTGGTGGGGAGCGAGTTAGTGAGCGTGGAAAAAACAGAGCCTGCCGACTGGTGGCAGAAGGAGTAACGGAGAGGAGAGAAGTCCACGTATTACCATGCGGAGATTTGGACTACAGAAACTTCATGTCAAACCTCCGAATCTTCGAGATTATTAATAATAAGAGAGGTACGTCGTTTCCTATCCTAACGGGCTTCCCTTAATTGGCCGCTTTCGCATCTTTTTAAGGTGGAGAAAAGTTGACGCTATTGTGACCTTCGGGCTGTGAAAAGCAACCGCCGCTGCCTGCCTTCTCCACAGAAGTTTGCTTTGAACAAAACGAACTATTTAAATCCAACTTCGAGATTACAAACGCACATATTGGTCACTCTGAGGAAGGTTTATGCGTTGTTTTCTCCTGTGCTGTGGCTTTTTTTAAAAAGCAAATCTCTGCCCAGCGCTCGGCTGCCATCGTTCCAAGGAGTGAATGGGGAGAGTTGGGGGATGGGGTTAGAAATGAAAGACTTTCCAGGCAACTAACTTATCATCTTAAACTCTTAACTTTTATTTCTCAACAAAAGCAGCTTAAGTTCGTTGCCAGATTCATTCAAGCAAATGCTTCGAATTGCACATTTTTTTGGGGGGGGGGGGGGTACTGGGAATAGAAACGAAGTTCTGCGCTTGATTTGAACATTTCACAATGCGCTTCCTCAACATGGTTCTTTTCATACCTGCAGGGAGGATTTTCAGATTTAAGGTGCGTTTACTCTCACACCGCGTCACTTATTAACCCCGCTGAAAGCCTTGATAACCAAACCGCACCAGGGTGATTTCTGACACGCCAAAAGTCAATAATGTAGGTTTTTTTATGAGAAGCATTCCTGCGCAGACATGGCAACGTCTTGCTTTTTATTTGTCTTTGTATGGACTCCCACACAGCCAGGAGGGAGGCTGGAAAGCGGCTCCCAACAGTTTCCCAGCCGCCTCGGCGCTGATTTTTTTCTTTAACCCCTTCATGCAGTACAGAGCGCCCCTGTTTATTTTAATTCAATATTTTTTTTTTTTGCCTGCATTTATCATATTGTAGTTTCGCAGCTACCTAGATAGCTTTCTGTAAACTCAAAGTCACTTTAGATTTAGACTATCACCTGCAGAACGTGAACATTTTTCTATATTTGCTTTGCTATTTTGTTGTAAATGAAAGATGTATTGTAATATATTTCTTCTTGAAAGTCAAGCTTTTATGCATAATTCCTGTGACGTCACAGAAGGCATTAGGGACCTTATTGGAGTGGTTTTGCTTTTTTCTTCTTAACTTGCATGTTTTCAATCAAATGCATATTTATGTTGCATTTGATTG
This sequence comes from Brachyrhaphis roseni, assembly GCA_903066815.1. Classification (NCBI taxonomy): domain Eukaryota; kingdom Metazoa; phylum Chordata; class Actinopteri; order Cyprinodontiformes; family Poeciliidae; genus Brachyrhaphis; species Brachyrhaphis roseni. The sequence goes on along the minus strand of CAEFZY010019903.1, from coordinate 10,133 downwards.
TTTATGTACAGTAACATCTTTGAGCTATGTGGCAACTTTGCATGGATTTTCACCAAATTACGCAACAGTCAAACACATGAAAGCGGTTTTTAAAGTGGAGCAGGGCAGAATGGATATGCCAGATTACATTATCTGTAATCATACAAATGGCAAATGTATATAAAAACTGATTAGTAGAAATCTGTTCATAATCCTTTATGAATTTTCCATCTAATGTTGTGCTTTGCTTCCCTGCTGCATCCATCATGGAGAAACTGCTTGAAACTCAAATGCAACATTATTCTAACTTTAAAATACTTAAAGAAACTGCTCATCCTCCATAATGTTTATGAATACAAGCTGATTAAGCTTAAAGTTGATACTTCTTGTGATGTCATCAACCCTTGTAAGCACAACACTATACATGGTGCGTCTTAAAAACGGAACATTTTAAAAATCCTGCAGTGGAAATCTGCACTTCACTACCCAGCTTACATTTTATTTTATCAGTTTGCATTTTATCAGAGTAAAAGAAAATGCACACAACCTGTATCTTTAAAAGTCAGGAGTGACTATAAATGGTGTTCTCTGCCTTATTTTAATTCCAGAATGTAAAATCTGTGAAAAACATTTTACCCCTTTTTATTTATTTTGGCTATGATTTACACATTTGAGTTCAATTTAACATTGAGAAGGCTGTATGGTTGCTATCTTGGCAATGTGCTCATCATAGGCGCACTGCCAGCTCAGATCTGTCATCTGATTGGCTGCTCTGCTTCATCCTATTTCCACATGGAACACATCCAGCCACTCACCAGCCTGGCCCACATTTGTTAAGTCATTTAAGGCAGTCTGGTTTCTTGCAATTGTTGTCTTTAATTGTAATCCCAGCTGATGTCTTCTGTCTGTTGACATTAACATTTTTTTTTGTTTTCTGATGTTGCTATGTTCCAGGTGGCTCTGTGAAGATCCCGGTACGATGATGGGGAAGTTCTCAGTGGCACTGCTCGTTTTGCTCCTGCAGCTCTTCTCTGGCTGCACAGGAAGCCAAAGGTTTGCGAGGGCTGCCTCCATGCAGTTCACCCACTCTGTTTACAACGCCACCATATATGAGAACTCTGCTGCTAAGACCTACCTGGAAAGTCACACCAAGATGGGGATTTATGTCACAGACCCAACTTGGGAGATACGGTACAAAATAATCTCTGGGGACAATGAGAACTTGTTCAAAGCGGAGGACTACTTGTTGGGAGATTTCAGTTTTTTACGAATAAGGACCAAAGGAGGCAGCACTGCCATTCTCAATCGGGAGGTTAAAGACCACTATATGCTCACTGTCAAAGCTTCAGAGAGGAGCACCAATTTGGAGTGTCGCACGAGAGTGAAAGTGCAGGTACTGGACACCAATGACCTGAGGCCTCTCTTCTCACCGACATCCTACAGCATCTCTCTACCAGAGAACATGGCCATACGCTCAAGCGTGGCAAAAGTCATGGCGACTGATGCAGACATCGGTACGAATGGAGAGTACTACTACAGCTTCAGAGAGTGGACGGACATGTTTGCCGTTCATCCGACAAGCGGGGTGGTGACGCTCACTGGCAAACTGGACTACTCCGAGACAAAGCTGTACGAGCTGGAGATCCTGGCCGTGGACAGGGGCATGAAGCTGTACGGCAGCAGCGGCTTCAGCAGCATGGCCAAGCTTACCGTGCGGGTGGAGCAGGCTAACGAGCATGCGCCTGTGATCACCGCGGTAACCTTGTCGCCCTCCGATGTAGATCATGACCCGACGTATGCTGTTGTGACGGTGGAGGACAAAGACCTGGGACCAAATGGAGAGATCTCGTCGCTGAGCGTCGTGGCCGGTGACCCACTGCAGCAGTTTAAGGCTGTAAGAAGCAGCCCTGGGAGCAAAGAGTATAAGATTAAAGCTGTGAAGGAAGTGGACTGGGACAGCCAGCCATTTGGATATAACCTCACCTTACAGGCAAAGGATAAAGGCACCCCACCTCAGTTTTCGTCTGCTAAACTGGTACACATCACCTCTGCAGAGTTCCAAAAGGGTCCTCCGGTATTTGAAAAGGCTGTCTACAGAGTCAATCTGAGCGAATTTGCCCCTCTTCACACACCTGTGATGATGGTGACAGCTGTGCCGCGATATCCCCATCAGAATTATGCCTTTAAACACAGTTCTGACAAGAACAGATTCAGCATCAATGCAGATACTGGCTTAATCAGCACAGCAGGACCAATCAATGCTGATATTTCGGCACACTATGAGATAGAGGTGATCACAAGTGACAAGAAAGCAGCCACGAAAGTGATTGTTGACGTGATTGATGTGAATAATAATGCACCGGAGTTCCAGCAAACATCCTACAAGGCCAGTGTTGATGAGAACGTACCTAGCGGGACCAGTGTGGTAGCAGTGAAAGCCACTGATCTAGACAAAGAGGAGAATGGCTATGTGACCTACAGCATTACCAACCTGAGTCCCCAGCCATTTGTCATTGACTACTTTTCCGGTGTCATCAGCACTTCAGAGGTCCTGGATTATGAGCTCATGCCCAGGATTTACAATCTGAAAGTCAGGGCATCTGACTGGGGATCCCCTTTCAGAAGAGAAGTGGAGGCATCGGTTACCATAACTTTAAATAACCTGAATGACAATAAGCCTTTGTTTGAAAACATCGACTGCGAGGTCACTGTGCCAAGGGATCATGGGGTGGGAGAGCAGATTACAACAGCTTCTGCCATAGACGCAGATGAACTGCAGCTTGTGCGCTACTTCATTAAATCCGGGAATGATCTTGATCTTTTTGAAATGAACCCAAACTCAGGCCTGCTGTCGCTGAAGCGCACGCTTAGTGAGGGGGAGGCGGCTAAAGTGTCATTTCATAGTTTACAGATTGTTGCGACTGATGGTGAACATGAGACTCGGCCAATGACCATGAACATAACTGTCATCACAGCACGCAAGCCCGTCCAGGTGAGATGTGTTGAAACGGGTGTCGCCACCATGCTGGCCGAGAAGCTGCTCCAGGGAAGCAAAATCCACGGGCAGACTGAGCCAGAGGATAACTATATGGACATTTATTCAGTCAACCGGTACTCCCCTCTGTTTGATGAGTCTTTCCCGAGTTTTGTTGAAGTTAGAGAAGACCTTCCTGTTGGAGCTCGGGTCATTCATTTAAGTGCAACAGACCCAGACAGTGGCTTCAATGGAAAATTAGTGTACGTCATTTCAGGGGGAGACACAGAAAGTCGTTTTATTGTTGACATGGAAACCGGTTGGCTGTTGGTTTACTCTCCACTTGACCGTGAAATGACAGACCACTACACCCTCAATATTACTGTTTACGATCTCGGGATACCACAAAAATCTTCTTCACGCCTGTTGGACGTGAAGATCCTGGACGCCAACGATAACAGCCCTCAATTTTTGAAAGATTCCTACTCGATTGAAATAAGCGAGAGCACACCGGTTGGGACTGAAATTATCCAGGTGGACTCAACAGATAGGGATCAGGCGGACAATGGAATTGTCAAGTACTCCATTTTAGGGGGCACAGATCATTTTGCCATCAATGAGATAACTGGAGTGGTGACTGTGACTAAGCCGCTGGATCGGGAGCGCTATCCGTTTTATGTTTTGAAGATTGCAGCACGAGACCAGGCAGTGAGTGAGCCTCAGTTGGTGTCCACAGTTCCTCTTAAAATTACTCTAGAAGATGTGAACGATAACCCTCCAAAATTTGTTCCTCCTAATTACCGTGTTAAAGTGAGGGAAGACCTTCCTATCGGTACTGTAATTATGTGGCTGGAAGCGCATGACCCTGACGTGGGAGCTTCCAGTCAAGTACGGTATAGCCTGATTGATAATGGAGATGGCCACTTTGAAGTGGACAAACTCAGTGGAGCTCTTCGGATTGTCCAAAATTTGGACTATGAGGCCAAACAGGTGTATAACCTGACAGCCAAGGCTAAAGACAAAGGAAAGCCGATATCTCTGTCCTCGACCTGTTTCATTGAGGTGGAGGTGGTGGACGTGAATGAGAACCTCTATAGGCCTTTCTTCCGGTCATTTGTGGAAAGGGGATTTATAAAAGAGGACGCCCTCATTGGGACTTCTGTGATGACCGTTTCAGCTGAAGACGAAGACTCAGGACGAGATGGAGAGATTCGGTACTCCATAAGAGATGGATCTGGCTTAGGATTTTTTTCCATTGATGAAGAAACTGGTGAGTTTTTGTGTTATATACATCTACATCTATTTATTAATCTAGGAAAAGTCAATAAGTTAAATGGTGTTGGTTGATTCATTTATCGGAAGAAAATAGTGGTACATTTGGTTTTGTTGCATTTCATGAATAGCACAAAACATCAGATCAACTGCCAATTAACTAATTAGGGGAAACCTGCCATCTGTTGCCAATTGATTGGGACATCACTCAAGAAAGTTTGGATAGTTGACTTTGACATGTTTTCCTGTGTGAAACTTTGGTCCAAGAGAGTTTCCTTTTACAGGCTAGTTTCTTATTCCAGTCATTTTTTCCTTTTTGTGAAAGAACTGATGGCAGGAACAGATGGAGCAGCTGTTTCCCAGACCTTTGTGTGCAATCCTGTGTAGTTACCTTGGTTGTAAAAAGATTTGGAGTAATTTCACTTCCTTTTTAATTCCCAACCAACGTTTTATGATACAGATGCTTATCAAAACAATTTTGATTTAAAAGATTTCCAGTTTGTTTTGACCAAAAAAATCAGCTCAAACTACACTCTATTCTTTCTTATAGTGTTGATTGCAAGAATTATTTTATGGATCAACTAAATTAATGTTAATACATGCTCTGCTGTCTTTAATGATTTCAACAGCTGACTCAAATTATGCCCAAATATTCAGCCTGGAATACTAATAAGACCCCTGATCACCTGAGTTAGAGATGGAGGACCTCTTTAGCTGCCCTTGTTTTTTTTTTTATTTCACTCTTAGCTATCTAAAGTGACTTTTTCTCTATTTTTAATTAAAGCTCTCTTTCTGCTATACATATTTAATATCTGAATGAGGCAGTGAAACTTTATGTATAATATATTGGCTTGGCACTTGCTAGTGCATGCTGGTTCATCTCAACAAGGAAGCCAGGAAAGAGCAATTTATCAGTTGGCTGCTTTACCTGTTTAAGAGACGGTTTATACCTACGGGTCAATTGAGATGCATGTGAATAATTCAACAAGTTCACAGGAAGTCTCTTCAGGGAAATTCTGTGGGAAAGACCTAGCTGGTAAATTCATCACGGGTTGAGTACTTCAGGTTGTTTGTGACTGTTTCTGTGATTGTTCTGAGATATCTAAAATGCAATACGATCTTGTTTTATGAAGATGGATCCTGGGGTATATAAACCTTGGACTAGATATTGGATACTTGTGTTCATAGAAATGGATTTCTGTGCACTCATCACAAAATCTTTCTATTCAAAATTAGAAACTGTGGCATATGTGGTCTGATTTTTGCCCTGCCAATACTGATCTCAGCAGAGTCAATTTTTTTCAGTAAGAAGACAAAACAACAAAATTGAGGTTAATTTCTTCTAGTCTTTCTCATCTCTACAGTTGTTCATTTTTAAATGAAGATGAGTCATCAACAAACTCTACACTGGAGGTCGTCGTTTTTAAACTGAGTTTTACTATCATGACTAAATCAACTTAAATTGGTGTTGTGAACCATTTAATAATAATGAAGGTTAGTGATAGTTTCTGATAATTCCCTAAAAACAAGGCGGTTACCTTGAATTCCAGCATATTGTATGCTGGCCTAGGTTGAATGCTAAGAAGCATTAAACTAAGAAATGCGTACTCAGTTTTGCCCCTTCTGTTGTCTACCAAAATCTGTCGCAAGACAGTTTGAACAAACTCCAGAAAGGTCTTCAAATATGATAGAAAACAATAAAAATGTTTACAATTTAAGTAGTTAGGGTACTAATACTTAAGTTTGGAAATTACCATGATGTGGTAGAGGTTAGCTATGGTCGGTTCTCAAGCTAGGAACAAAGCATATCGTTTTTTTAGTTCTGGTCATCAGCCCATATCATGGTACTTCTTTACAAAATACAGGTAAATTAATCAATACCCTATGTAACTTTGTTTGTTCCTCAGTAATGTTCATTAAAATCCACTTTGTGGTTATTCAGTTGACAACATAATATCAAAATCAGATATTTAGACTTTTTTCAACCCAGTATTAATCTCTGGTTGTCTCTGAGGTCTGACCGTATTTTAGCTGATTCTGAATTTCTTAGTTATAAACAACTTCTGTTTGTCATTGGTTGCAGTGATTCTATATGACATCTGTGTAAACTTTGCTTATTTTAATTGGTAAATTGGAACAAATATCAAACCAAAAAGGAATGAAAACCGTTCACCATATTTAATGGCGGTGGTAGTCTTACAGGTAAGGTGGATCAATGACAAAGTGCATGAGACTGCCAAACAAGATGAACCGCTACCTCCTGAGTCAATGCTGCTATAGAGGTATTCACTGTATTGTTTTAGATGGAGCCATGCCTAACTCACATTTTTCCCCATTTGCAACATTGTAAAAGTTTGCTCAAAATTCTCACAAAAATTCAATGAAGAGAATGCTAGTGAATATACAACACTCTTCAGTGTGTAAGTTGTCACTGAACAAATAAGAAACTGATATATTGTTGTATCAGTTGTTTTAAGTGGATTTGGAAACGTTTGTCTTCACAGAATTTTACTTTTAAGGTTCTGCAAATTTCTTTGACGTTAGCTAACTTCCTACCTCTTTCAATTTAACCAGAATGTGTAAAATAAGCACAAAATCTCTGAATGGTGAAGTGTACAATTGTCTTTTTACTAGATGTACATGTAGGCTAAGTAATTCTAATGGCCGTACTGATTTAGCTTATTAGCCAACAAAATATTATTTGTCCGTTGTTAAATATGGAGCACAACTAAATTTATATGAACCAGTCAATACCAAACAGAGAAATCAGTTACCTGTAATTTCCCCTTTTAGTTAATTTTGCTCTGTTTGCATACTACAATAAAAACAATTTCAATTTATCATTTTAATTACAGCCAAATTAAAACTGAAAGGAAATTTGTCCTTTAAATGTTCAGAACATGCTACACAAAAATGGCAAATTTCACCATTATTCTGCTTTGGAAGCAACATAAAATTTTTACTACTGTTGGGTTTGATGAAACCATCACCGTCCAATCAGCATTTGAAACCTGTTGCACATATGGTGTGACATCACAGATTGCAAACATACAGGCCGTCTGGTTAGCCTCTGTTTTATGTCTCTTTAGAAATGTTATTTGACAAGCGAGACAGCAGGAAGCGAAGACATCAAAGGAGATGAAGGACAATAGCAATTTTCTACAGCTGCATTCTGTTGTCTGCTGCACATGAAAATCGGACTGCTTACAAAGAAGGAGAAGCAATGCTGGCAGAATTTGGGAAGATTTCCTTGAACTGTGGCCAAAATCAGTATATTTATCTGTTTTTATGTGACACCCAATGAACTTCTAAGAATAAAGTCAGGAGTTTTGGAACGATGAAATTATAAATGTTACATAATTTACTTTGTTAGCTTTGATCCTTGAAGTCAGATCAGGCACTTTCACAAGACTGAAAGGCCACATCTAACATCAAATCTGCAGCGAGACACAAATTCTAAGCCCCTAGCTGTCATCATCTACTTAATTTCAGAGGCCTTTATTAAGTGATTATCAAGAGGTGCAATAGTAGGCTTGTCTTGGGCTGGGTCCTGTTATTATGGTGTATTTCTGAGGTCAACAGACAACTAAGTGCAGCCGAGGTGGCGATGCCCCTCCCAGGACTTAACTAGATGAAGGGTGAGGTTTGTTAAAGGAGCCATATGTGTTTGGAATATACTGGATGCTGCACCTGCATGTTGTGAATTTTAACCAGAATGGTTTAAAAGCAAAAAAAAAAAAAAACTAATAAATGTGTTTCCCAGCATGCAGCGGTGAAAGACGCACATCACCATCTATTTTTTTTTTTACTTGGATGTGTGTAATCATAAACACATGCACAGGGTTTCCCCCCAGAAAACTTGCTAGGCAGGGTGGTAGGAGTGCTGAGGCAGTCATCCTGTCATGTTTTTGAGTTAAAAATGTTTAAAGTCAACAGAAAATTTGAAAATATGATAACATAGTTATGTGTTATTGGAAGACATTATTAATAATACCTAAAAAAACAACTAAAGTCTTAAAGAAAGCAATAAAAATATATATATATTTTTGACTTGTCGCTTTATTTACTGAAGTTATTAGCATTTAAACTGGTAAAGACGGGAAGTGGTTACGGAGCTCTGGTGAATTAAAAAAAAAGACACATGACCTCAATTTTGCTGTGTTCACATACTAACTATATTATGTTGCCATTGTGCTTCCAACGGTTCACTAAAGAGAGACTTTAACCTGTCACTGTTATGGTGTATAACAAAAACTTACAATAAAAAAATAATGCTTAGCCTGGTGGGGGAGCAAGTAAAGCCTGGTGACCCACCAGGCTTTATCCAGTGTCCCACCTGACTTACAACACACTGGGACAAAAACCGCATGCATATGTGTTTGTAAAGACCATTACTAAGTTTAGTTGTGATGCAATTTAATTTATCACCATTTCCTAAGAAACCAAACCAGTAATCCATCCATCCATCCAACACACTTGACCTTAGTGAGGTTGCGAGGGGCATTCGTGCCTATCTCCAGAGATCAACGGGCGCGAGGCAGGGTCACCCTGGACAGGTCACCTGTCCATCACAGGACTTGCCTAATGCTGCCTTATAAATAAAAGAATCTCTGTCTTTTGCCGTTTCTAGCTGGTCTGAATGAAAATGCTTTCAATCTGATAAATTGAATCAATCTAAGTATTCAAGGACGTTATCGATTTATTTAAGATACAGCAATTATGATTCAACATTGTAAATGAAGTCATCTTTAGTCATCTTTATTTTAATTCACATTGACATGCCTAAAGAAAGACCTCCATGCTGTCGTCATCTTCTGCCGGTTTCTTGCCATCAGTCCGCCCGGGGAGCCGATAGCAACTGTTTTTCCAGACCTTCTCTTCATTATTAAAAGCTCTGTGGTCACTGGATTATTGCCATTTTAATTTAAGCACAGTCTCATTATGGACTGTGCTTAATGTACACCACATTTACCTTCCAAGGCTTCTATTGATATGTTTGCTTCAAGCCATTTTCAATCTGTGGCACGCTTTCCAAGTGTTTAAACAATACACATGCAAATGTTTCATCAACAAACACTATCAGTTGGTTCAATTCTTAAATTGAACTGGACAGTAAAGTTTGGTCTTGCATCGAGAACGTGCTCTGCTTAGTTGATACTGATATTTAGTTTTCTTTTAGGTTTAACCGGCTAATTCTAATTGCGAACATTTGAAAACTTATTTGAGGTATAACAATTTATTACGTTATTTGACAGATGGAAGAGTTTGAATTCAGCCAAAAATGAAAGAATTACAAGATTATTCATGTTTATATGCCAAAGCACTTGTTACCAACCTCAATTTGATATTCATAAAAGCACATACTGTTTCCTGATACCCTTATTGATCAAAAAGGAGAGTGTTATTTTAGTAAAGCCTTTTTACACGTAAAAAATATTTGACCTTCTAGTTGTTGATCAAAGTGAATCAAGAGAAAATGATTCAATTACGTTCTCTGATGATATACTTACCTTATTTTGTAATGTGGGAAACCTTGTCATCGCTAAAAATGCTAAATAGCAATGTGTAGGAATGGAAGAATTTGTAGATGATCAATATTTTTGCATCTGACCATTCGACTACATTTTCATTTTTTCTTAATGTTTACCACTTTCTATTGGTTGATTAATTTAAAGATGGGAAATTGATGGTATTTAGAGTTTTGATGCACTAAAAGATTAGATATTAAAAGACAAGATTTTTATCCTGCTGGAACTTTATTGAAAATTGACTTGTAATAAACAGTTAGTGCAGCCTAATAGTGCAGAAAGTGCTGTTTTTGTGCAATAACTGATATATATATATATATATATATATATATATATATATATATATATATATATAAAAGAACAAAATATAAATATAATTT
>CAEFZY010019893.1:0-17709 GCA_903066815.1 Brachyrhaphis roseni | reverse complement strand
CTATCTATCTATCTATCTATCTATCTATCTATCTATCTATCTATCTATCTATCTATCTATCTATCTATCTATCTATCGAATATATTACAAGTTTATTAAACACAATGCAAACAAAAATAATCAAATATCTAATAATAATTATAATAATTGTTATTATTATTATTATTATTATTATTATTATTATTATTATTATTATTATATTATTATTATTGTTGTTGTTACAACTTCTGTACTTCTAATAATAAAAACAATAGCTATTATTATTATTATTATTATTATTATTATTATTACTGATACTACCGCTACTACTAATAACAATAATAATAATAAAACAAATAAATAAATTAGCATTTATTAACACCACATTATTGTAAGATAAAAATAAATAACAAGAAATTCCAAATTTGGTATTTGTAAATATTTAAAGTTTGTAGTAAAAGTACTATTACAAAAATATTTATTATTATTATTATTATTATTATTATTATTATTATTATTATTATTATTATTATTATTATTATTATTTGTTAAATATAAATGCATAGCACAGTCCTCAGCTCGGTTATCAGCAGCAGTGCGAGTGTGTCTGTAACTCTGCTGCAGAGCTCCGTTCTCCAGAGTGCAAAACAACCAACTGGCCCGATTTCTCTCTTCAGACCCCAATCGCTGCTTGATTGACACCCACTCTAAGCCAATGGAATTGGAGACTTAATATACGAGTTCATTATTGGTCCCGCTCTCCAGCTGCTTCCAAGCTAATCAGCCAATCACAGAGAACAAATGTCCTTACAGACTCTATGGAGGACGCTTTGGCAGACTCTTTGGCGCCCCGCAGCGGGGGCATATGGAAGAAATTTCACATCAGGATTATTCCTTGCCAATTGACGCGTATTGATGAAAACTGCTCTCCTCCGTCCAAATCCAGCCACACCACTCTCCCCCGTCCCCCCTACCCAGTTCTGTTTTAACGCTGATTGAATAAACAGACCTAATGTGTCCCTCTGGTCAGCAGGAAACATGTGTTACATTAAGGAGTAGTTCTGCCTTGCTCCTTCAACAATAATATAAGTCCTATTGACAGTATTACAAGACTGTTGTTGCTCGTTTTAGCTCAGCCTTGCCACTTTTGCTCAACATGTTCAACATTATACTATCTAGCCTAGTTTTAGAGTGACAGAAAATACAAGTGGGTAATAAAGCATGAATTTCCCAGCAGGAGTTGAAAAAAGTACAATATTTTCAAGAGAAAATCTGCTTCACTAAGTGAGATCACAAGAAGTTTAGAAATGGAGGTAATCAACTCCTATTAGGAAACAATATTGCAGACAGACATGCCTTGGTCTGATTCACAAATTGCTTTCAGGAGTTTTATTGTTCCCTAGTTTTAATAAAAATCTGTTAAGTGTTCTCAAATATTTCTCCAATATTTTTCTGCCATCAAACAGAACACAAGTAAATGCCTAAATCAAACCTAGAAGGTTTGATAAAAAAAAATAAAATAAAAAAAAAGATAGAAAAAAAAATTAACTGAACTTTGAGAAATTGTTCAAGTTTCATGTGATGTTCCAAGACTCATGTCCGTACAAGCCTACTGTTTGGTAAAGTAGATTTTATTTAAATTTTATAAAACTTTATGGGAAATCAGAACCACAATTAAAAAACTAACCGCAATTTTTTTTTACTGTTGTCAATATCCGAGTGAGTTTAAGCAATTTAACAAAAAAGTCTGGTGTGAAACTTTGAATCTACAGTTGCTCCAAAAAGTGCTCCAATCTTATCCGCCACAGGAGGGTGCTGTTGCACAAGTTTTACGCAACACAAGCGCTTTCCAGTGATTTTGTTACTTTGCTTCACAGAAACTGGGGCTTCTTAATTGAAATCTTACCACTTCATTCACATCTCTGTTATTTTGTTTTAAAATAAACCTAAAGATGATCTCTGGCACTTTATTCGGCGTTTCGAGTCACATTAAAACTTGTTTTAACCACTCTTGAATTCTCTTCCGCCTTACTTCCCTTTCTCTCACCATCTCTCAAGAGAGCATGAGAGGCTGAGAGGCCAGCGAAGGGGTGAGGCGCTGACAGCTTTCTTTTTCATGTCTTTTCAGCATGAAACATAGTTGTGGACTCGATGTCAGCGTCTGAGATGGCCGCTTTGATAAAGTTAGTCTGGCTCGCTGAGATTGGCATCCTTCTGGCTGGAAAAGAAAACAGAAAGGCTCTTATACATAAACAGAGGAAAATAGCCCTGGCTCAGAGAGAAAACTGACCCTCTGGAAACTCTGGAGTGCCATCAGCTTAGATGTCATGTGGACCACGAACAGCTCTATAAGTCACCAAAAAGTGGTTGAAACTTGAAATATATTTTGTTCCAAATGAAAAGCACATTAAAAATGTCCGTGGCTCTTACTCATGTCCCCCATATTTCGTGTGCATGAAGCAACCGTCCATGTGTCAGGTTTGTTTCTGCAGCTATTGTGTCGGCTTCACTAATGGACTCCTCTCACCCTGTCTCCTTTTCCTATTTCTTTCTCTCCCATATCATATCTATGTATTCCCCCGGGGGCTGATTAAAAGGCTCTCTGCTAGGGGGTGCGGGGAGATGGGATGAGCCGCAGTGGGGAAGAGTGGTCCTTATTACCCCATATGTCTGAACAGGGAGCGGAGTGGAGTGGAGGTCCTGTTTTTCCCCCAGCTAATCAATAGAGATACCGTCCCTCTGCAGGCTCTCTGTCTCCCGCTTTCCCTCCAGCCTCTGGCTCTCCCATTAGCAATAATGTGTCTGATATTGATACTGTTAGCTCTGGGATCCACGACAGAAATACAGCTGTGCTCCACATCAAGGCAGTGTGCTCAACCAAGCGACCCGAGCCATTGACATGCTGTTTAACCTGCCTCACTGTGTGATACATCTTTATAGACTGCTGGCCTTTCATTATGAAATTTACCACCGAATCAGTGAATATCTCCCCCCTTCTTTAATATCTGTGGTTGATTAGTAATCAATTTAAAGAGATTTATGGAGTGGGGGAGCTGCCGCAGCGAGCTTAAATTCAAGGCTGTTGAGATGTCCCTTTTTTACTCACATAAAAATTGATGTAAAAACATTATTTTGGTTTTATTGGCCCTGTCTTCCAGCAAGGTTCCCAGGAAATTCAAGTATTTCCAAAATCCATATGTATAAAATCGTTGTTTTTTTATGTCTCTGAGCTCAGTTTGCAAACAATCTGCCTTTCAGCATGTGGATGTGTGCATGAATGAGTTAATGACTGACTGTTGTGTGATGTGCATTTGATAAAGAGCTTTGCAAGTACAGGTCATTTACCATTTAGTGTTTATATCATCTTAACTTGGTTGCATTGACTTTTGTCGTGTTACAAATACAAAACTCATTGTGCTTCATTGGATTTTAAACAATAGGCTAGCTAAAAGTTGACCAGAATATTGGCACATACTTTTTTCTTTACAAATAGGAATCTGAAAAGTGTGTAATTTTTTCATCCCTCCTTATTCGGATACCACCTAAATAAAATCCACTGCAACCAATTGTTTTTAGATGTTCTGTGAAGGCCTCAGAGGATGTTTAGACAACATTAATAGACAGGGTCATTAATATTTGTCATGATATTTGTGCAAGTCATATTTACATTTGATCCAGTGTTTCAATTTAGCCAGTTAGATCGACTCTCACCATCCTACCTGACAGATTTTAGTGACTAAGGTGCTGATAGTTTTAGAGACATTGTGATAATAGGAAAGGAAAACGATAAATTAAGGGTTATTTGCAGTCAGTATGGCGTTATTAATAAATCGTATCACTCTTAATCCATCAATTCAAAATAAGAGTATGTTACAACTGCAAAACTACCCAGACATGTCCACTAAACTGACAGGCCAGGAGAACATTTTATCAGGGAAGCAGCAGAGACGTTCATGCTAATGCTAGAGGAGTTGCGGAGATTCTCATCTCAGGTGGGAAAATCTGCTGAAAACTATTAGCAACACACTCCTCAAACTGTGTCACAGAAGGGCTCCCTCAAGACACTCCAGTTTTACAGTGAATAATGGGAATTAGCACACTGTTGAGATTGTTTTTTTTTGTTTTTTTTTGTCATTTTGCACAGGAAACATGTTAGAATTACAAGCCAGAGTGGCCACCCACAAAAAAAATGAAGATAACGTCAGATTCCAGCATATCAATGACCCTGAACACAGAGCCAAAGTCTGATTGGAATGGTCTAGAAGAAAGCATGTTACAGCACTGGTGGGTATGTGCTATGAGCAACATAAGCTAATTATCTTTGCATTTTGCATTTTAAAACACTGTAGCAACATGTTCCTTATGTGTGAAAGAACTAATGAGCTTTGATTTAGTCAGAAGTGCAAATGTCAATTAATCCACTTTTAACTGTAAGTCATAGTAGGACTTAAGTGAATGGCAGCCACATTGGAATTTGAGCACCCAATCAAACCTCATGTTTGTTCTGTAGTACGCTCCTTTAGGGTGGTAATTAGGAAACTTAGTATTTACTGTTTAAATTGTTGAATATTCAATACACTGTCTCCCATACTTATGATAAGCAGATGAAAACAAGACACACACATTCAACATAAAATTATTCTTGGAATCTTAACCCAAAAAAAAAATCATCTGGAGAACAAGCAGCATTTAATTTTTATTCTTAGGCATAAAACTGAGTCTGCATGCATCACTTAAGAGAACCAACTAACTTCTCCAGGCTGACTGTGGCACGGCATTGTTTGCAGCAATGGTGGGGGGATTTTTTCGGTGTTTCTCCCTGGCCGCCCGAGGGTTGTGTGGGTGTTGCCCCTTATGACCGCAGGGTTTCAGGCACAGGGCCGGAAACTTCTGAGAGATGCCTGGGCTGGCAGCGGGGAGACTGACCTCTGACCCCCCTGACTCGGTAACCCCAGGGGTCGTAGAGCTGAGGGCTCTGGCAACGGGGAGAGGCCGTAATTGATGTGGAGAAAGAGGGAAGCCTGGAGCGGGAAGGTGGGGGGTTGGTGGGCTGCTGGAAGCAGAGGCGACGGCAGAGACTGTGGAGAAACCTGAGGCCCCTGAGATAGGTGGGAGTGGGCGAGCTGATGAGAGCTCTGGTGTGTGTCCTTGGGTTCGTGGTGCTGGTCTGGTGGTCCTATGGGAGGCAGGGTGGCTGCCATGGTGGCAGAACAGAGCTTCTGACTAATTAACTGAGCAGGATGAGGAACAGGAAAGATAAAATAAAATCTTTATGATGCAGAAATGAAAGAACTTTAACTCTTTTACCTTCGGAAAACAGCTTTCAAAGGATTAGATAAAAAACACAAATAAATCCATTGGACACGCAAAAAATCTCGAAATCACTACAAGATAATGTTACCATTGAGTGCCGTCTTGGGTTTTACCCCGTTTCTATGACAACTACTAGACACTTTCTATCTGCTAACCAGCTTGAGAGTGACTTAGAGACTAAGACTGAGCTTTTGTGGAACAAACACCCCATGTGGGTCTTGGCTAAAACAAAGAACACATGTGTGGAAAAGTATCTCATGCTGACGGTTAAGTACGGTGGAGGATCTGTGATGCTGCATGAATGCTTCTCTTATAAAAGATATGAAAAACAAAAAAACGAATCGGTAAATGACCAATTTTGTGTTTTGCTGAAGAGATCAAACAACACAAAGGGTTATCGCTTTTCTGCAACACGGTGCAATAATGTCAATATAGGTATTACATTCAACACAGATTTATCCACGCGCAGTCAAAGCTCTAAATCTTTTTTGAGCTACTTGTCAAAAAAGTTAATGTCTGTGCAGAGTTTTTGCAAGAAAGTCACAGTTGCTCTTTCTTCAACTGAGGGTCAGAGGGCAAAATGAACTGCTGGAAGTAGGTGGGAGGAGGGGTTCTGGGGAGAAGAGGCAATGGCTGACAGATGTTTACCCGACTGCACTTCTGTGACCAAATGAAAAGGTAGCAAGACTTTGTGTGTGATTGCGCCACAACATATTTAGGTGGACATTTTTTGCTGACTGCCACCTTAAGCTGGCTTAGGCCTGTTCAATCAGGGAGAACCTTCTGCACCATCTTCCCGACCTGAACTTCTCCTTCATGAATCAGTCTTCTGATTGACTCTCGCAAAGAATCCCTCTGAGCGCCGACGTCTGGCAGGTTACTCTCAGGTTACGAGCGACGTGGTGCAGATCGTGTCAAAGCTGTTGTTTTAGAGGAGCGGGTGAGAAGAGGGGGTAAACGCCGTATGATGTTTGGGCTGGAGAGCGATTCAGGGTTTCCTGTCCGCATCACGGCACTCTTGAGGATTCCAACCCTGCCACGGCATTGAACATAAATATGTCCTCCTGTGGCTATAAAAACACTCTCAAAGAAAATAGTTGGGGGGGTGGGGAGGTAAGGATGGTCGCATCTGATCCAGGTTTTGTTTTCGCTTAACTGGTAATTCTCAGAAGAGGCCACAACAGTTTGTTGTCAAGATACGAGAAACAAGGTGGAGCACACGCTAGTCTCCCACGTTAAATTGCTAAATTGGAGGGTGGAAAAACAGAGAAACAAACAAGCAAACTATTCTTAGCTGGAAAATATGACCACAACTCATAAAGTCGACCCACTTAATACAGAACCTTCTTTGGTGTGTGATTAGGGCATCTAAAGCTGATTTAAAATCTTCTCTCCGAGATGGTAAAACAGCACCCCACAGGACATGTTGTAAAATGAAATGAAGTGGAAAGAACGCTCCACACTGCCACAGAGAGTGCTGAAACCTATGATGAAAACAAAACACAACGGTAATATACAAGCGGAGACGGGCTGGAATGCCTGTACAAACCTACACGGATGTCCTCGCCGTCACCGACCAGCCTGAAAGCAAAAGACAGACGTGTGTACCGCAAGGAGTCAAAACTTCAAACGTGGTCATGTGCTGTTGGTGCTTGACAGGCTGCAAAAGCACACCTCTGATCTCTTGTTTTAAACAAGTGATCCCCATAGCTAATATCCATGATGCAGCATGCCTTGCGAGTCTCTTTGGCTCTCAGAAGTGACACCATTGTTTTGAGAGGCGGGGGAGGCATATAGTGTGTGTGTGGGGAGGGCACGGTGCTGGTTTCATGGGACTGTGACTGGGACAGCGTAACGCCGATGAGGACTTCATCCAGTCTGTTGTGATTACGATGGAGGAACAGAGGCACCACCCCCTCATCCTTATACCGTTTATCTCTTTACTCCATCTTTTTCTTCGATCTGAATTTGTGTACATAGAATTGCAAATGTTCTCGTTGTCCTTTCAATATTCTATCAGCTTAGAAATACAAACCTCAATTTATTTTCCTAAAGGTTTGAGTGAGATAAAGTACTGAAACATTGTACAGCGGAAGAAAATCACACATGACTTCTTTTGCTGTTTGTATATTCCAGCTCTGCACACCTAGAGGGTGAATTATTTTCACTTCTGACATAAATATATACTTTGGTCTAAACATTTCAGTTGTGTATTTAGGCTCATTGTGGTGCTGAAAGATTAACACCCTCCTCCGTCTCCAGTCTCCTGCAGCCTGCAGCATGTTTTCTTCCAGAATTCAGTCTGTATAAAGCTCCATCCAGCTTCCTGAGGGCATCCCCATACCATGATGCTGCCGTCATGTTGAACCATGGATAAGGGTGCCACAAGGGTGATGTTTAGTGTTAATTTTCCACCACACGTCTTGTTTTGCAAAAAGGTGATGCACTACTAATCGTGACGACTGAAAGAAATGTGATGCTCTGTGATGTCGCATTATAAGGGGATAAATTCAAACGTGTTACAGGCTTGTCAGATTTTTATTTGTAAAAAAAAAATTGACTTTTGTAGTTGTGACAAGATGTGAAAAGATTAACAGAAAAAAATAAAAAAAACATTTGCCAAGCTAGTCCGTGCAGAAGTGGTGGCGGAACTATGTGCTCCCACGTGGGTTTGTATTACTTTATCTAAATATGTGTCCCTCAAAGTAACATAATCAGTAAGAACTTGAATGTGAACATCTTCTCTTCCATACTTGGTGAGATTTCTATGCAGATCTGACTGTTAAGGTCATAAAATGAACTAATCTTCTATTGCAGCAAGATGATCTCAAACTGGACTAATCTGAAAAATCCAACTGAAAAATCTTAAGAAATAGTTTTTAACATAATCCCCAGCTACATTATGTAGTTAAATCTTGCTTTGATCAGATTAAAGTAAATTTGAGCTTTTTGCTAACAAAAAGGATGAATATGCGGAAAACTACAAACCATGCCTATTGTTGAGGATGGAGGAGGATCTGTGGTGCTCGGGGCCTGTTTTTCTTTCAGATTCACCTCCAAAGCTTCAAATACCAGGGTATTTTACTTTAAAATGCAGTGGCCTCTCCCAGGAAACTAAAAATGGGCCCTCAATAAACAAATGTTTCATAAGACACAAATATCACCTTATTTCATAAGCTCCCTTGCCTAAACCAAACACAAAACTTGTGGGGTGAGTACAAGTTTTGTGTACTTGTGAAACAGGAAGAGTGAAAAGATCCCTCCACGTGTTCTCCAACATTGTTAAACATTATTGCTGTTATTAGTGCTTTCCCAGTGTCAGAAAGACACTGTACTAAAGAAGCGGGGTGCAAGTAATTATTTTTCATTTAAAAATGAAATAAAATGCCTTACATCTTTAACATGTTTCCCTGCTGAGTAAATGTGTTCAAATTAAAGCTTGGATTGAAATCTTTAGTTTAAAACTCTGCTACTGCAATACAAGATCGTTTCATTTTTAAAGACCTTTTAAAAGCAATAAATGTGTCAGGCTCTGCATATTATTAACTGCTATGAGCTTTTCCATGATTATTTCGGCAAGTAGAAGTCCCTCAGTGGTACGTGGCTATAAAACGTTTTGCTTTAAACCTGCAGGTAAATGAACCTTCTATTCAAGTGAATTAAAACATCCTTAGAACCATAAAAAAACCACACATCAATGTCAGAGCTGTTAAAATCGTGGTAGATTTTTGGGGAAATTCATTGTTCTGGGCTTAGTAAAATTAAAATAACCATGTTTTTTTTGTAGTAGAGGTCTATGTCGTCCAGCTGAGGAAAGATCAGGATATTGTGCAAACTGACCATAAAGCCATCACGGTTGTAAAAATAGGAAAAAAGCGTTTAAAAAAATCAGGCCAGTTCTCAAAACAGATGAGAAAGAGATCATTCTGTACCAGAAACACAGGACAGAAAATACTGGAAAAAAAAAAAACAAGCTGCAAATGAATTACGACTTAAGGCCAGCAACATCATCTGCACCACATGTGGAGGTGGTGTGATGGCATGAGCGTGTTTGGCTTCCAGTGGTGCTGCTGCTGTTCAGTCAGGCGGAAAAGCAAAGGCATACACTGTCTGGTAAAACAATGACAAATGCAGCAAAGCTGACAGGAAAGAGCTCCACAGTTCAGATGGACAACAAACCAAAACATACCGTTAAGGCAACCCCGGAGTTGCTGAAACTAAAGAGGTGTAATACTCTGCAATGATCCAGTAAATCCCCTGATCTGAAACCCCCCGAGCTGCACGTCACTTGCCAAAAATTAAACTGAAGCAGGAAAGCCTGCGAGGGATAAATGTGTTTACCAATTCGAACCCATAAAAGAGCTGTGAAGGAGGCTGAATATGTTTTAATAAACGGTTAAAATGATCGTTGTCCGTGTATTCCTCAACTTTCTCTGCAAATGTTGAGTGACATCTCTCTTAATGCTTGAGCTGGCATTTTGCAGTACATTGTGATTAAATTGTGCTTTATAAATATATGTGCTTCTTGAAATCAAACTGCTGAATACATAGTGGGTAAGTATTCACACCCCTTAAACCTTTTCACATCTTGATCCATTACAACCACAAACTTCATCGTCCTGTATTGGGATGTTGTGTGACAGATCAACAACAACATCAACAACAACAAAAAGAACCCACCAGGTCATTGTGAACAAGAAGAAAAATTACATTTATATAATTTTTGTATGGACATATCAGAAAAGTTGGGCATGCAATCCAGCCCACTTTTCTCTGACAGCTCTAAATAAAATCTAGATTGCCTTAAGAAGTCTAATTAGTAAACAGAGTCTAGAAATACACCAAATGGTTGCATTAGTGAACAGAAATTAAAGTAAGTAATATTCATGTGGGTGCTTTCACACCTGGCTCGGTTCACTTTCACACTGCAATGATCCAAACCCATTGGAAAACCTGTTAACTGTGATGGTGCTGCACCACACAGTTCTGAAGGTAACGGCACAAAACCCTCAGCAGAAGACATGAGCCCAACTTCCTTCTTCACAAAATGTAAACAAAAATGGAGTAGTGTCAGATTTTAATGGTTGTAGCATTCTCTTTTGTCTCTCTTAAAAGATCACAAGCCATTTCTCTCTCCAGTAATTGACTTGCACCTTTGTTTAGATTGTATTTACCCAGAATGCCCAGCGCCATAGTCCACTTCCTGGTCTTTGGAGCATTTTCTGGTCCACTTTCATTCACATACACATTCAAACCGCGCCAAAGTTTACTTCCACCAAACTGAGACCTAGATTTTTAGGCACACTAGAGTTTGCACTTTTGGTCCGCATCAGAGTCCGGTTAATAAATAAAATAAAAAATAAAACAGCAAATTAATCGGTAGAAAGCTTTTCTGTACAAAAATATCACCAACTGTTTTTTAAGAGTTAATGTGTAAACTCAAGGACGTGGCAGAGAGTTTGACAGTCTTGAAACTTCCGAACTCCACGAGTTTTAAAAGTAGTGATGGCACTTCCAAGAAATCCTGACCAACTGACCTCGGTGCACATGAAGAAGAATGGGCCTTCAGCTGCGTTAGTGCAGTGTTAGGTTATTAAAGACTAAATCTAACCCCAAACTAGTAATTCAATATGTGAAGATGGACAGAGGACTGCACAACTGCAAATCTACTGAGGGCGTGACCATCTACCATCCATGCAAATTCACATGAGATCTTTAATCAAGGAAGCAGGTAAATTGTCTGTGGTAACTTTGGTGGAGCTGTAGACCAACCAAACTGAGACCTAAACTTCACAAGTGGCAAGAAAAAGTTAAAAGTTACAGGATATCCTGTAGAAAACGTAACAAACGGCCACATCCCTAAATTTTAGGAACATTGCTGCTGGAAGGCAAAAACATAAAACCTCTTTATAGATGCTCTCCATCCTATCTGGGTTGCAGCTATTTTGAGAATCAAAATGAATAGATATTTTTTGACATAATGCTCTTCTGCCTGTATTATTGCACCCCATATGTTGCCTACAAACATAATGTAATAAGTTAAGAAAACACAACTGACATTATGCGCAAGTCTGAACACTGCTATAGCACTGGACCTACTTGTACACCAAAAATCCATAAGCGAAACATTATGTTTATTTTAGACCACCTCTGTTTGTGAATTGTAATGGACAAGCTCACATAAAGGGAAATGCAGACAGGATAAATGAAGGATTTTCAGCTTGTTAAACAGAGCATTAGAGAGTTTGTGACTGAGGGTTGTCAGCTATAAAACCCTACTGTTCGTCTGCATTCAAGTTTTAGTGCATTGGCTCATGGGCTGACAGCTTTGCTGTTAGGCTGTCGTTTGGGGCCATGCTTTGGGGCATGCTTTATGTTGCTCATTTGGCACTGGGGCACTTTCAGGACTCGCTGGAGGCAGATTTAAGGAACAACTAAGCAATAAATGAAAACAGGCTTCCCTCGGCTAATCTGAGGAAAATTAAACAGCGTGCAGAGTAAGAAAGTGAAGCACGAGTTGGGTTCTTTCTCTTCCTGGTATGAGTTTGAGCATCTCTTGTGTTTGGTATTTATCTGCAAGAAGTCAGACACTTAGGGCTTTTCAACCAGATGGAAGGCAAATTGGGTTTGTGCACGTTAATTGCTTTCAAGTTTTCCAAGAAACAAACAGACATGTGTTTGAAATCTGCACATCTCAGATCTGAAGAAATGCTGAGGCATACATGTTGAGCCTTCGTGCATGAGCACACAAATTTATTATTGCTCTTTAGGTCTGGATTAGATTTCTTTCTGGAGCTTAAACAATTTAGGCAACCATAATGACCTCCACATGCTAAGATATTTTCATATTTCCAGTGAAGTTGTGCTTGTTGTTCTCCGTATTCGTAGCAACAAAGCCATCTGGAATAACAGCACCACTTTAAGCCGAAAATTGAAGAAGAGAAACAGATGAGCAGAAGAATAGAGATGGAGAAACATGAAAAGTGACTATTTTGCTCTCTACACAGGAAAACATTCCCGCTCATGTGTTTTTTCATAGATGTCAATATATGTCTATATTTTCAAGATGAAAAATTTAGAGTCATTGAATTGACAAATGAAAGAAATTGAATTTCCACAGAGAAAAATAGAGGACGCAACAGCAGCTTAACAACATTATGGCTCGGAGCTTGTTAAAGTAAAATATTTAAAAATATGTTATTAATGATAATTGCCTTAAATCTTTCATACACTTTTTAATATTTAGATTTGGTTTCACCAAGTGAGAAACTGCTAAGATGAGCTGCAATATTTTTAGCTGTTCATATAAAAAAAATGCTAAGCAGAGAGTCGCTGAAACAATTGAAGTTAAAGAGTATGATTTTTCAAGCAAGGCAAAGTTTGTAAAGCAGGAGAATGACTTTCTCTGCCAGCTTGCCTGAGATTTCAATTCAATTTCAAGAGCTGAACTGTTATTTAGACATTCAATCACGAGTGAACATGCTAATGATGTGATGCTATCATTAGCATACATTATATAAGCACCATCATTTGCTTTTACTGTTTGGCATTAAAGCAGATTTAACATTTCCTGTTTGAGGTTAGTTAGGATTAGGGGGGGAAAAAAGTTATTTCTTAAATGCCTAAAAACAGAGAAGGATAAATATCTTCATTTTTAAAATATTTTCTTAAGGTGCTATAAGCTTACATACAATAGGATTATTATGTGTAACGGTTTGTGAAACCACAAATGATGATGTCATGGCTCTGCAAGCTTACAATAAGTTAATTAGAATGTTTTAGGAGGAGATGAGCACTGTTTCTAAGTGATTAACACCTTTTAAAATAAAATCTGTGTCAAGCCCAGAACAAAAATAAAACACATTTTGAAGATGTTGACTGGAAAGAGAGCTTTTAATTTTTTCATGTTGAAACTATTGCTGTGATGACATAACCTAAGAGCCCACAGAGAGAGAAAGAATTAAGCCATTACTCTAAAAGCAACTTCAAAAAGCTAGATTACAATTTGCACACAGGAACAGAGACCTCAATTTATGGAGACATGCTTAAAAGTAGTAGTTAAAAGTAGTTTAACTGTAATAATCACAGGCACATTTGGAGAAAAAAAAAAAGAAAAAAAGAAAAGGAAAAGGAAGAACACCGTCTCAGCTGTGGGATGGTGGTTTTTCTTCATGAGGATCTGCAGTACTTTGCAAACTAGATGGCATCACGAGGAATAAACATGTGGAAAAATTGAAGTAGCATCTTAAGACATTGGCCAGGAAGTTAAAATTTGAGGATATTACCAAATTATTGCTCAGTGTCTGAAAGACAGCAAAGTTGATATTCCAGATTGGCCAACATAAAGCCCTTAATGTTGATCCCCTAGAAAAGATGTTATCACAGCTTGAAAGGTCAGTAACTTGACTTAGTTGGATTGATTCTGTTAGGAGGAACGGACTCAAATTCCAGCAACTGCTGAAATTAAACTCTTTAAAAGGCAATTTTATCAAATATTATGAACATGTTTAGCTCCTGACCTGAAAGAAAAGCAACAAAACAAAAAGATGAGAACTATTATTTCTCTAACATTGAAACAACTTTTATAATCCTAAAGCAGAAGTGAGGGGAAAAGATGGTCTTTTTACACAGTGCATGCAAATAGCTAATTTCAGTGCATGCAACATCATAAGCACATTCTAATGCTTGTATTTTAGGTGATACTTTTGATACAATTTTATATTTCTTAACTGATGTAACTGAATAAAAAGTACCTTCAATTGCAAGACCAATTTAAATTAAGGACTTAGTTACTCATGTTCAGTATACTTTGCTGCTCTTGACAATGGAATACAGAGCTTCTTTGTAAATTGGTAACAAAAAAAAAAGGTGAGTCTGCAAAATTCTGATCCAGTTCATTTAGTAAAGTTCCCTAAAAAGGGGAAAAATTTTCCCAATCAGTACTGCCCTTTTAAAAAAAAAACGTTTGCCACACTCCTAAGAAAATGAACTTCTAAGAAGAACGTTGCTGGATCAGAAAAGAAACAACGGATGTCTTCCAGCTTCTCTGCTTGTCCTTAATAACAGCAGCAAGTCCTTTTGTAAGCTGCAACCCACTGATCTCCAAGTGACATGTAACCATGCGCAGCCATTCCGAGCGCTCTGCGCATTCATGCCAGGCACTCCAAGAATCTGTGGACTGTCATGGCGTAATAACAGCCTCTTGGTTGCTCTTGCCGATGGACAAACCTGTCAGCAGGCAACAAATCACAGGCAGAGGCAGGTTCATTCAGCAGAACAGCCTGTTCCCTCCAAAAGTGGTTTGCATGCTTCTGTTCAACTGATGTAAACTGACGATCTGTTGGTTATGCAAATATGTTATTAACCTCCAGATGACAGTGTGTAAACAAAGAAATATCAGCTCAAATGGGATTCTCGGTATTAAAATGTTCCCTGTGAATGTCAAATTGGCGAAGATAAAAAGGCTGGCACGGACTGACTCAAAAGCTATAATATTTCCATTTCATTCTGTTCTCTGTTAATGTACTTCCCGCTATTTCCCTCAACAACCTTTAAACCTGTAGCTTTTTGACCACAACATGGACAAAACAGACATAAGAGACTCAGCTAGCCTCAGAGGGAATAAATTAAAAAGAAAGGGACTCTGTGGGAGACAATAATCATCTGTCACAGTTTTGTCACACTGACTTTTGCACTCCAAATGTGGGCTTTGGCAAGTATGTGTTTTAACAAAATCTAAACCACTAATCTAGTACTCAGTAAGTCCATAAGAAAAACAGACAAATAAATTATGGGTGTTTTTAGACATTCTGCTCTTATCTTGCAGCAAGTCAATGGTCATTGTACTGGAAGACATGATACCTGTCATAGCTTGTTGCTAACTAAAAGACTTTTGGTTGATGATCCTGTTGTAGCTAAATAAAAAACATAAATAAGTAAATAAATAACAGCCTGTTGTTTTTATTCTTTACTTTTTTCACACAACCATGACTTTTTTTTTTCACTTTATCATAAGTCATTGTACTCATTGTAACAACACTCAAAAAAAACAACCCCGAAGTGTGTTGACAGTAATCTACATACAGTAAAAAATTTTTTTTTTTCACTATTATTTTAGCCGACTGAAACTGAACCATTATTCACAGTGCAAGCCATTGTCTTTTTTGTTTGAGTGATCTTGTTATATTAGCTCGAAACAGAAGGGCGCTTACTTGTTGCCAAGACATCTCTGTAAGCTATGCGAGGTTGTGCCAGAGTAAACTAGGCAGAGTTTATTCATGTGCTTATCTTCATTTGTGTTGTTTATGTGTGCCTAATTGCTACGAAGACTTATACATAAATGTGGTTTCTCTTTGGTTTCTTTGTGCGTATTGCTCATGTGTGCTGATGGGAACGAGAGTCTTCTCTGGTGTGCAGATGCCCCACAGTTGGTTGCCAGTAACAAGGATTTCTGGGTTGCACAGGGGAGGGGCGGGACAGCCAGGGGATTGGTAAGGCCGAGGCTTACAGTCTGCAGGGAATCATGCTTTGTCTCCACACACTTGTGTGCTTTTACACAGGAAAAAGCACTGATGGCATGGCATGGCATGTCCTTAATCCAAGCTTCTGCATTTTGCCATGCATGATGTGCATGGTTTTTGTCACACGCTCAGCTTGCGTATGAATGTTTCGAACCTGATCTTGGATGATGTCATATGCAGCTGCTGCGTGGCTGACAGACAGTTTCCGCACCACAACATGGGGCCCTATGGTCCCCCTGTCAGGCAGATTGGCAGGTGAATGACACCAATGAGAACCAGCAGTCCCTCTCTCTAGGAGCCAGGCACTGAGTGACAGCCAGTAAACAGCCAGAAAGAGCGTCTCTGAACCTGAAAGTAATCTTTTTAATTCGCTCTCTTTTGCTTTCTCTTTTCTGAGTCACTCTTTCTCCTTTTCCTGCTGGCCTCTCTTTCCTTTGCCTCTCTTTGGCTTCTTCTCATCTTCTCACTGCCTTTGCAAGCCAATCTTATTCTTTTTCTCTCTGTGGGTATTTTCTGCTTCCACGGAGGGCTTCTGTCTTTTTTTTTAATGTCTGTAGTCCACCCCCCTTGCTTTCTCCTTTTTCCTTTTGCCTGTCATTGCTTCGTGCTGCCTTCTATCACTGTGTCAGCGACTCTTAAGAACAAACTTGACAACCTCCGACTTGTGCCTTTCAGTCAAAGATTGGATGGAAAGTGTTTCAAGCAGAGTGTAAAAGGTGCAGGAGTGTTTGAGAACAACTTCAGACTGTGTGCGTGTGTGTACGTGAATCACGACAGTCAATTAAAGAGTTTATTGTGGTTGTAAGTTTTTCCGTGTTCTCTCCTCTTTTCCACATAAAGCTGATCCACCCAAATCTGGTGGTTTCTCAAAGACAGCTTGGTGATCATCACATTTTGAAAACATAATATGGGTGAATTACTTTGATGCCTGATTGGCTTTGAGAATTCATCCAGTGTGTGTATATTCCACCCTCACCCACTGTTCCCCCACTCTTGACTCCATTGCTTTTTACTCCCGGAAAAATCTGTGGACAGCCCACCCAAGCGCCTTTCAGCCTGGCACTCTGCCCGAGGCCCACACTCCCATCTGACCCATGATCACAGGACCCAATGCCCTTCCCCCCTTTGCGTCCATGGACCCATCACCTCTTGACCCACTGTCCCACGCTCCCTTTGGCTTTTTTACTCACAAATAATCCGGAACAAAAATGTTCTTATCCAACTGTTACAGCATGCAGAATGTTTTGCACATATGTAGTGGCAATAATCTATTGTAATTCAATTTGAACCAAGGTTACTGAAAAAGTTAAGATTTTACCTGCACTAGATAAACATCTTTATTTAGTATAAATCCAGATGACCATAAATTACTTCAGTTCAAGATTACTGGACCTGAAGGCTAAAGAAGACATCAATTCCCATGAAGGCAGAGACCAACCGAGTGTCTTAACACAACTCTCTTCTCAAAAACATCACTGCTCTCTATGAGAACATTCATGGACTTTTAAGCTTCTCTCATTGCAATAGAGGCTTGCTTACAGAAAAGCTTTATGTACATTGGCCTTGTGTCATCAATGAAACGGCAAAATTAAACATGCACAGAGAATAGAAAATGTAAAGTGTTTCCTGTTTTTCTATTATTTCTGTTTTCCTTACTACTTGACTTTTGGTTAAGACGGTCACTCTGATCAAAAATATTTTACGTATGATGTTTCAGTATAATTTATACAAGAAGACAATTTGTGGTTCACTGCCTCATACCTCGTTTTGCTGGAAGAAAAATATATTGACATATGTGTAAATAATTATTTACGCAGTTGAAAGAATAATAATAATAATAATAATAATAATAATAATAATAATAATAATAATAATAATAATAATAATAATAATAATA
>CAEFZY010019889.1:0-71318 GCA_903066815.1 Brachyrhaphis roseni | reverse complement strand
AAACTTGCGTCTTCCTCTACACATATATTCCCCCTGTCTCACTCTTACCTTTTCTGCTCGAGCGCCCCTGGTGGCCGTTAGAAAAAATGCATAAGAGTGAGTGAGTTACTAGGTAACCAAGGAGTGGAAGTGAAGTTGCTGGTGTGCTCTGGATCAATGTCCTGCCGCAGAACCAATGTGGTCTGGATCTTAAGAGCCAAGTTCAAGGTTTCATCAGTTACAGCCCCAGACCATCATACTGCCACCACCATGTTTCGTCCCATCATACTGCCACCACCATGTTTCATCCCATCATACTGCCACCACCATGTTTCGTCCCATCATACTGCCACCACCATGTTTCGTCCCATCATACTGCCACCACCATGTTTTGCTCTGGGGATGATGTTCCTCTTCTGGAAAATGCTGTCCTGCTTCTAAGCTAGATGTAATAAATACATAAAATAATTATTGTGAAACAGATTGTTGTAGGGCTCTTCCTGTTAAAATGTCTTGTTTCTTTCCACTGTCACCACATGCTTGCTCAGGCCTTCTCAATGCGTTCAGCCTGGCTTCCTTAAATCTAATGTTTTGCCACTTGGCATTAAATTATTGACTGATTTTGATTGTGTTCTATTAAAACTTGAAGTTTAGATTATCTTGGCTCTTAATTTCCACTAACATTGGAAATGGTGTGACCTGCTGAAGTACTTGGCTGGTTGACCAATATTTGTGAAGCATTTGCTTTGGAGAAAAGCTGCCATACTGATAATGTTCTGATGCCAAGTAACTTGAAACTCTGACCCAAGCAGAATTATAACATAAAAACATTTTTTTTCATCTCCAATTGCCTCATTTATGCCATTTCCCCTCTGAAGTGTTTAATGTACGCAATCCCATTTCCTCCTGCGTTGGAAACATTAACGTGTGAAATTCCTTATAGATTGTAATTATTCGGCCGTCATGAGGGCGGTGTACGATGAATGTCGTGCTATTCATCAGGTCCGCTAGAAAAATGCAGTTTTACTCATCATCAGTAACCCCAGTAGTGCTTTCTTTGAAAAAGCACTAATGGCTGCTCCTCCATCATTTGGCAAACTTCCAGCCAGTGATGTAATAAGAGAAACAAACTGAAGCATTTTCCTCGTGACGGTGCAGATCGAGCTCCAGAGTATAAAAATGAGTTTCTAAGAAATGTTTTGGCTTAAATATCTTTAAATAATGTTCTTAATTCATCTCCCTTTCACATATTTGATCATTCTGACCATTTTAAGAGGAATATTCGACCTTTGAACCTTTCAAGGTTTTATTTTTTATGGGATTTAAAAGGCTCTCAAGAGACAAAGCAACGTCAACTGAGGAATCTGTCCAATAAAAAAGCAAACAAACCCCGAATTCTCGTTTATCTAGTTGATTCTTTGAAAAATACCAAAGATACCACAGACAGTGGACGCTGACATTAGCGTTAGCATCTGCGCTGCTGCTACATGTTTAGCATTGAGATGCTATTTCAGGCCTGAACAGCTGTGTTGACAGGCTAACTCCTTTTAGCACAACTTGAACACAACAATCGTCCAATCAGATCGCTTTGGAAGCAGAAATTAACTCTTAGTAAGCCGAGAGTTTTGTTCTCCATCATCGTCATTTGCGGTTTTCACATGTGCATCAGATATTTGGGTGTACAAGAGACATGTGAATAAAAAGGTTCCGGCTTGGGAAAAAGGATGTTAGTGCATTAAAATCCCTAAAAGTCTAAAAATAATTTCATCAAAATTTGAAAAATTTAAGTCCTGACCCTACTTGAAAGGTTACATATAAATAAAGGTTTACTTATTTACTTCTGTACTTCAAAACTGAAGAAGCCTTTTGGATGAGAGATGAAACATTTTCAATAATTTTCTGAAGAAAACCTAAGAAAGATTGTAGTTCGTTGAAAGCAGAGTGAAAATAAACTATGTGTAGTTTAAAACTTTTGCACATCTTCAAAAACAAATAAACCTTTAGTAAGTGAGACCCAGAGTATGAACTGGTCTGCTACCTTTGTGTCTTGCAAAGTAGCGTCCCAAGACGATGAGCAGGCAGAGCATGGCGAAGACGACCACGGCCACCACTCCTCCGATGACGGCGTGGTCCACCGTCCTCGGTGCTCCTTCTCCAGCTCGAGAGTCTGAGGAGAGAAAAGTCCATGAGAGAAACAGAACCAGTAAAACCGCCTGCGATACGGTGGGATTAACCACCGAACCGCTGTGGATCTGACAGAGAAATGTAACGTAGATGTAGATTCCTCTTAACGGAGAAGAACCTAAAATCTGCTGCCTTAGCAACTCAAAAACACGGCGGTATGGGTCGCCTGTCGCCAGGCGACTTATTCACAACCTATTAATATATAAATGTTACTACTGTCGTTCAATATAAACTAGATTATTTTGTTAATTTTGTTAGTCAATTTATTGAAAAACATGAAAAAAGACACCAAAGTTAAACTGAAGCAGCAACACTTGATAGTTATATATAGATATATATATTCACCTAAATAATTCTAAATATATCTAAATAACACAATATTTCTTCATCAATTATGAACATATTAAACACAGCTGTACACATAAATTGTCCTAGAAGTTATCGCGATAAACTATAATACTGTTGTTCTGAGACTATTTTCAAGTAATATAATATTAATGGAATAATAATGCAATGATCAATAAACTGTAAGTTTATCACTGGAACTGGAAGACATTTTCAATATCCAAAATAAACAGATAAAGCATCAGAAACAACAAATAAAATGAATTATGAAGTCTCTGTGAGCAAAATTGTTGAAATTCAGACCAACGCACCAGAATGAAAACTTTTAATTGGCAGAAAGACAGAAACGATAAATGATGCAAATGGACCTTACTGAGTTTGTTTTAAGTTATCATGCGATTAATGCATTTATTGTGACAGACCTACAGTCGAAGGGTAACTTATATGTGAACCTTTTACAAATTACAGGTTTTAATAAAGTATTCACACCCCGGTAGCTTTTCCATAAGAAATGATCAGGTTTTGGGATTATAAATCATAAACCAACACAGAATTGAGGATAATTGCAAAGTGCAAAGACAATCATGTGAAACGGCTGTGAATCCTCCCAGGAGACGCTAAACCACTAAAATGACTCCAACAGCTCATCAGTATTTGTGTTTCCATCAACGTTTTCATGTTGGTTCGGTTCAGTGATGGAGGTCCAACTGTGATCTGGGACATTTCATCTTGTTGTGACAAGTCTGGCTCTTTGACTCCAGCAGGAAATCATCTTAAAAAGCTAAACCAGCTCCTCAAAACATTGAGAGACCTTTTTCTTATTATTTTGTCAAACATAAAGCTGCAACTGATGGTCACAAATTGCCACAGTTCACAGTTTGAGATTTTTTTAAAAAAAAAGTCAGGAAGTATAAATGGTTTTTAAATTTTCCTTTCTTTGACGGTTCAAACAAAGAGCCATGCAGTTTAAAATCCGCCTCCCCAAGTGAGATAATGAAACCACAGTGGCTGTGGTTCTCTTAATGAAAGTAATTGCACCTAAGTGATAGTTTCTGCGTATAAATTGCCTCCCGGGACGTTTCCCGGGGAACTGTCAGGGATCTGCGGCTCATTTCAAACTGACCCCAGAGCAGATTGACGCTGCTTTTCAGTGCAATTTAAATAAAAATCACTACCTTTTAAACCGACTTTGCAATTATTTCTCATCCTGCTGTTTGCAGAGCAGAGAGGAAGTCAGACAGCGCTGATTTCATGAATGTGTTACATCTGCTGCCCCCTACAGGACAAACCTCCACAACAGATGAATAAACTTTTATTTGCTGTGCTGACTTTGAATTCATCTCACTCTGTTTCTCCACTAAAATTAATTTAAACCAGAAACTTTTGATGCAGACAATCACAACCGTCCTCTGCACCCCGTCTGCAGCCCTCCGCCCCGCCGAAGCCCACATTAACATCGTAATAGGAAAGTGTGTTAAAGCACAACTCTCGCAGCCTGACAAGAAGTGAATTGGATGTCAGAAGGATTCCTGCTCAGTTTAATTGAACTTGCCCGGCACTAAAAAAAAAGAAAATCTGCAGTCAAAATAACCTATTAGATCTATAAGGTGAAGCTTTGTTGAGTTTGACAGGTAGAACAGCACTGACCTCCACAGCGATGTTTTCATCACAATGTTAAAAAAATGGTCTGAGTAAATACAAAAAGCATTTTTAAATTGGTAACTACCCCCTAAACTTAATCGTTTTGTCTCTTCTTGTTCTTTCAGCTACATTGGAGGTTTTTAGACCTTAAATGGGACTTTAAACATCCTATTTAAGGTCACCCCACACCATCCCAACCAGATTTAAATCGGAACTTTGACTAGGCCACTCTATCATTTGTACAGGTTAATCCATTCAGATGTGAATCATTGTTCTGCCTAACCCAAACCGGTCCATCAGCTGCAGTATTCAATGTATTAGCCGTATAATACAGTATGTTTATGATTGGTGTCATGTTGGATGACTGTAAACTATGTCAAAATTTTACTTGATAAAGTCTTCTTTAAAGAAAAAAATATGAGTTTAGTTCTAGTGGTGCTAACACCAGAATATCTGTGCTATTGGACAGCAGAGGAATGGTGACCAACCTAGCCATAGTAGGTAGTCACCAGTCTCTACAAAGCTAATGCTAGCCCGTCCATGCTAATGTACAACACAGGAAGTGGCCAATTCAGTGGGTGACCAGCTAGTGAATAGGCATGCTATTCACTAGCCTTTCCAAAGCTAATTCTAGTAAGTAGCCTCCATCTGATTTGCTAGCATCGGCCGCTCATTTACCGTTGTTGGCCAATCATTAATCAGATCAGTAGCTAGCTTCAGAATGGATATAGCTACCAGCGACAAGTTTTCTCTGACGTAGTCAGTACAGTTCAGCCTTGGCATGCTAGTAGTTAGCCTCTCCACCATCTTTGCTAATGGCCAGCAGAGGAAGAAGCCAACCTATGTGTGTGCTAGTCATTAGCTTCCATAAAGCTAACGCTAATGAGTTGCCTCTGTTACCGTTACCAGCCTCTCATTACTCAGATCAGTAGCTAGCTTAGAAATGCATGTAGCGTCCTGTAACAAGGAAATAGTCCGCTGGGCCCCAATAGTCTTAATTTTGGCTCTGAAACTGCAGCAGTTGCAGACTTTGGTTGCAGCCAGTGGTTACTTGAGCTAACATTGCAGTTTCCTCTGACAACATCAGGTGATTTTTCTCCACACAATGGCAGCTCTTTGGATACTTCCTCTCTTTCTTCACCATTCTCTGTAAAGCTGACAGATGTTTGTACGCAGCTGTATGTTGTGTTCTTATTCCTCCGTGAAATTAGAACTTTTCAACTGAATCAATAAAACCCTTAAATTAATATGACATTCATGCTGATGAGCTGTAATAAATAGTTTGAGGCTGGCTATAAACCATGTCACAAATCTCGCCTGGAATGTAATTAGCGGGAAACTTGCAGGATCTTCGTTAAAGCACCGTGAAGATGCATCGTGTTGATGAGACCAAATGGGTTATTAAAGGACTTAATGTAGCAGCAAAAAAATAACATTAACCTCAGAATGGAAGTTGTGAACTGAAGATGTAGGACATTATGAGAAAAAACTAACTGTGTAAGAGATAGTCATAATTACTTCCCCAGCAGTAGCTCATGTTTCATGGCTCTCAGCTGCTGTACTGTCCTTTAACAGCCGGGGACGTATACCTGCTCTACTACCTGCTCACTCTGACATTCTTTAATTGACAAATGTTTCGTTTAGCATAGCAGAGTCTCCTGAAAGTTTTCTGTTCTGCAATTTTCAAACTTTACCTCAAAATGTGCTAGAAATCTAAAAGCTGAGTTAAGGTTGGACGGTACGGCTGAAAACCAAATCACAATATAAGCATTTTATGTCAGTGTATATCAAACATTATTGATGAGTTTTTTTTTACTATTTTAAATGTCTAAAATACTGCCTAAATGGTGGAGTTACGTTTCCTGTTTTATCTACATTTTTCACTACTTTTTATTTTTAAGCAGTTATGAAGCACAAAGGCAAAACCTGAAACTGCTGCTGCGCAAGTTACTCAGCAGGTTGTTGCTAGGCAACCAAAGAGGGAGCGAGTTGCTAGGTCACCAGAGAGTGAGTGAGTTGCTAGGTAACTAAAGAGTGAGTGAGTTAGCTGTTGTCACCAACCTAGCTTAATGGGCTGTGAGAGTTTGAGTGGCTAAAGCCTTTCTTTTGCCTACATCTCCCAGAATGCACTGCGGTTCTGGATGTGAGTTCAGTGAATATTCTACATATTGTCACCTTCATAAAATAATAGCCTAACTAATTTTTTTTGCTAAACGTTATTTTGGAAAAAAAAAAAAAAAAAAAAAAAAGCTTTCCACACCCTGGACCAAAATGTCCAAATTGAAAATATTCAGGGGCTGAAATTCTTTTTCTCCCCAAGTGAAAAACCTGAAAATAAAGTGAAATCTCTCTTTTACCTGCACAACAATAAATAAAACACACAATATTTTATATTTACCCCAGCGTTTAACATGGGGCTTATTCTTTTCCATTTTTTTTAAGTCTATAAAATGTTTTTGATTTATTCCCACGAAAACACAAACCTCGCTGTATTTGGCCAAATATAATGGAAGAGTGTTCCTACGTAAAAACTCAAAGATGTTTGTGACACGGCTTGATACAAGACAAAAAAAAAAAAGGCTAACTAAAGAAAAATTATGTTTGTTGCACTTAACATTTTTAGTTTAAGAAGATATAAACTTGCAATGGATGATTTCATGCTAAAAAAATACCAAAAAAGTGTTTGAAGGCCATACAAAGTTAATCAAAGGGCCACAAAATGACAAAAAAGGGCAAAAAATAATGATATTGAAAGTTGAATATTGTATCAGATGTATTATACACTGATATTAATCATGTGTTTATCCCAAACGGAGACTCCAGCAGTCAATCAGGAGCGGCCATTTTGGCGGGAGAGAAAGCTAGGTGAGAGTTTCTCATTTTCATGGAACATGTTGACGGAGACGTGAAAGATCTCCTAATTGGATCTCCTAATCTGCTAATTAAGCATTGGTGATGTGGGCGCTGTGCCTGTAGATAGAGGGGCAATAAGGAATACAGCAGCACAATGTGGGCGGGGTGTCACCGGCGCACAACGCCTCGTCAAGATCCACTTCCAATGCCAGCAACGCTGCTGGTTAAAGAGTGAATGTAATTAAAGCACCAATGAACCTATTCATTGAACCTATTTAAAAATGTCAGGGAAATCTTTTGCCTTTCGGGTGGCGAGCTACGCCGCTTCCATACAGAACGACTCCGCCGAAGGTTTATTAAGCCTTCCTGAAAGATGTCAGAAAAAGGGCTTTTCATTTCCCCTCTGAAGTCGTGTAAAAACACGGAAAAGTTCAAATTTAAATAATAAAAACAGGCAACTTATTCTTCTCCAGCAGTGATTCAAGAGATGCCTTCATCAGCCAGAGGAGTGTTTGTTATGAATTATTTTGAGACGTTAGAGTAACTGGAGAAAGTAAAAAAAATGAAGAAACAATGCTCCTCAGGAGCTAAATAAGATATAAAGTGATGTTTCTGCATCAAACAGGCAGAAATGGAGAGACAAGCCGGAAAAGTGTCAGAAGAAGAGCAGAAGAAGAAGAAACATCCTGGATGCTTTGGGTCCCGCAGCAAATCGACATCTACATCCACTCCAGGAGCTCATCAGCGACTCATCCAGAAGAACAGTTACCTGCCTCAACTAAGGTCAAAGGTCATGATTAAACAATAAGACAGAGAGAAAATCTCTTCAAGACCAGAACAGCTGATCTGACTCACATTTACTAAAAAAAATATCATCCTGATGATCCAGAAGACTTCTGGGAAAATCTTCTCTTGGCTTGAAGAGGCAGAATGGATCTATCTGGAGTGTTTTCCAGTCTGAGTTGTCGGTGGCAGTAGACAGATGCAGCTCTGAATGTCATCCTGAACTGCAAAACGGGATTTACAACGACCTCATCTTAATTCAGGGAAATTTTACATCTTAAAGCAGTTCTGTAGTTGATCAGATTCAAGGAAGGGGGGAAGGAAAGAAGGAAGGACGAGAGAAAGGAAGGAAGAAAGAAAGGAAGAAAAGAGGAGAGAAAAGACGGCAGGCAGAAAGGAAGGACGGAAAATGGAAAGAAAGGCAACAAAGAAGGAGAAAACATAGGAAGGAAACAATAGCACAGATGTGCTATCGTTCGCACTGGATTAGTTGTTGTTAGCCCTGAACAGGCTAACAGTATCCATCGATAGGCCTGCATTAGCCTTCAACAGGCTTGCATTAGCCTTGGATAACTAGCGTTAGTTTTGGATAGGCTAGCAGTAGCTTTTGACAGGCTAATGCTAGTCCTGAAAAGGCTAGCATTAGCCATTGATAGGCATGGATTAGCCTTCAACAGGCTTGCGTTAACCTTGGATAGACTAGCGTTAGTTTTGGATAGGCTAGCAGTAACCTTTGAAAGGCTATCGCTAGTCCTGAATAAATTAGCATTATCCTTCGATAGACTTGGATTACCCATGGATAGGCTAACACATCGCATGCTTGGGCTGGTTTGGCCTAGTACTTTTTTTCTAATGCAAACTTTATAAAGAAAACTGGCTGGCAAACAATATCTAAGCGACATACAACAGATGTGTTTTTGAAACAGTTTGCTGTAATCCAGCGTGACACCTAGCATAAACATACTGTATTCATGCTTGTGATGATTCTGTAGACGGCCAAAGGGAAATTCTGCCTTCTTTTTCACTGCCTCAAACATCTTTAGTTAGCTCTAGTTTAAAAACTTCAATACTCAGACTCATAAAACATGAACTAGATTATTCAACACTAAAAGCAGAATATTACCGGGTGTGGAAACACACTTTGTTTAACTAAATAAGACAAACCCAAAGAGTCAGAATTTGCATTTCATTATCATTTTACATCTTTTTCACTCTCCAGTTTTCTTTCTCTTCAGTTGGAAATTAGATTTTAAAATAAAACATGCATTGAAAGTTAAGCATCGTCGGTAGAAAATCTATTTTCTGGCACCAACATCTCAGCCAGCTTTTAAAACACATTCAAAGGCCTAAATCTGGTTACAGGATTAAATATCTAATTTACAAGATTAAATGTCTAATTTACAGCAGGTGGAGCGCTGCATGGGTAAATAAAATCCTGCTCATATTTCCCTCACATGTAACATCAGCCTGTGTGTATGTAATGAACTCCACTTCTGGTGTCAAACAATATAGAGAAGAGAAAGCGTTCCAGCTAGCAAGCCAAGGCGAGCCAACAGTACATTACCTCCTTTGGAAACCTTGCACCTTTTTTTATCTGACGGGGCCATTCATCATTTATCTAATCATGGCAAGTCCTCATCCAAAATGTAATATAATTATGGGCTATAACTGTTCTCAGGATATTAAGCTGTATCTGGGCCACGGCTAGCTCAATAAACACCTTCTAATAATGGCTTTTAGTGGTCTCTGGAGCGACTTATCCTAACACACAGAGGACTCTCTACGGCTCCCAGGGCCAAATGAGTTTGCAGCTTGTTGCAGAGATGCACATCAGTCCTGTTAATGGGGACACAGTTTGGCAAAA
Organism: Brachyrhaphis roseni; assembly: GCA_903066815.1. Taxonomy (NCBI): domain Eukaryota; kingdom Metazoa; phylum Chordata; class Actinopteri; order Cyprinodontiformes; family Poeciliidae; genus Brachyrhaphis; species Brachyrhaphis roseni. The sequence continues at coordinate 61,669 of CAEFZY010019889.1, read as the reverse complement.
AAAGAGAGAAAGAAAGCGGCCCAGTGGTGCTTCTCTCCAGCCTCCTGACTATTCTTTGCGTGATAATCTACCCGACTCTCTCCTCCCACCCTGCTGTCGCCGAGCTGCACCAGTCGCCCTGTCGACGGCTGGAGACGTTGCCCTGGTTGGTGCAGCTGCATTCCCCTAAATAAACAATCACCTGACGAGCACAAATAAGGTCAAAACAATTATTAGCCGTGTTTTAATCATAAAGAAAAGGCCAGGAGATAAATAAGCCGTCCTGGAGACAAAACACTGACTCCCAAAGTGCAGTGCCATGCCGCCTCTTCCCCTGCCTCATTGATAACAACAACAGAGACTCTGTGTAGCCCGATGTTGTGTGACAGAATGGTATCAGTGAAATGACATCGGGGGCTTTGTGTAGATCTGTGAAAACAGCAGACGCAGCCCTGAGTGAAGGAGCTGTGCCAACAGAAATGAGGAGCTAATCCTGGAGAAGAAGCCAAGACAATGGCTGCATTTCCATACCGACAGTAAACAGACAGCAGTACTCGCCGGTCAAGGTCGTCCATGAACTGCTCACGGATTAATACACAAACTTCTGTGCCAAAGCAAAATGTTAGCGTTGTGTTGCTTTTTGGGGAACCAGAACTTCATCATCTGTTCCATCTCCAGCTGCTGTGGTTCTCTTTCTCTCTGCTCTGAGTCAAACCAACCAAACAACCTGTTCCCCTCCTGGCCTGTGGGGGCGCTGCACCAAGAACCACTGAAGAAAATGACACAAAAACCTCTGAAGACACTAAATGGAAACAACAATATGCTGGGGTCAGATTATAGCAGCATAATTTGCTAAAAGAGCTCTAGCTCTAGGCTAATGTGCTTGTTTTAGTTGTATTTACCCAGAATGCCCTGTGCCATAGTCCGCTTTCAGCTTTCGAAGCGGTTTCCGGTCCACTTGGCATTCACATACACATTAAAAATTCACTCCAACTGAAGCGAGACAGAGGTTTGTAGGCAGTTTGCTGTTTTGGTGCTATTACACATTGTTACCGCCCCAAAAAACCAAACTTTCTAGACAAATGAGCCTAGACGCCTTTATAAAAAGAAACATGTCTGCCACATCATTAAAAAAAATATAATCTGGGTTGGATTTCCGCTATTATGAGGCTTTCTATCAGCAAGCTTCTCTTGATGATATATCTTGCATATCTGTTGTAAGATAAATATCAATATAAATTACCTTAGATTAAAAGTTAAGATAGTGCAACTGCGATAAAAGATTATTATTTTAAGGTTTTTCATTCATCTTTACCAGTCAAAACCATGAATGAAACTAAAAACATCAGACTTCTCCAACATGGTGTTGGTCTTCAGTTCAAACTGGACGTCAAAGCAAAGAAAGCACAGAGGATGTATGGTGGAGAGGATCTCTACAGTTATTCAGAATATCACCGAAAGAAAAAACATTATGATGTTTTCACTGATAAATTCCACCTCGGCACATTTTAGAAATGAACCTGGAAAACTTCCACGGCGGCTTTGCCTGCCAAAAAGCAAGCGACCAAAGCGTCTCAAGGATCCCGGCAACTGGAACGGTGAGATTAAATTAGAACAGGAAAGAGTGGAAGAAGGTGCTTTACTCTGGATATTAATAATCAATTTCAATTTCCTCTCAGATCTAATTTCTACCTTGTTGAAATAGAAATACTTTAAGATGTGACCCACATTCCAGGACAAAAGAACAGAACAGTCCGTGAAGGATAACTGGAACTTTTGAGAAAAACTGCAAGACTGTCGTCTTCGTGGGAAAACCAGAAATATTTTAATGTAAAATATAAAACATTAAGTACGTTTACATCTTTGTTTTTTTTATTCAGTAGAAAGAACAGGGATAAAGCTAACAGACCGGGTTTTGGAGAAATAAAGATGGAGAAATAATCTCGGTTTACAGAGTCAAAACTACAGGCTTTAATTATTTTACGTTTATTTAATGCAACATTACAAATGTATTAAAAATTATTGTCTGTTTCAACATAACCGTCTTTTTTAGGGAATAGCTCCTGAGTGATAGTCAGTGACAGAGACCAGGGGGTGGGAATATTTTACTCGGTTATATGAATCGATTTTCGAGTCAAAACGATTTTTCATGATGATTTCTGCTTTAATCGATCGATGTGCAAAAGATCCTCGTGATCTTTCTGGGAATCGATAAAAGACTAAATAAGTCCAAATGTTTGCCTTCAACAAAGACAGGGTTGGTTGGATCCCTCTCTTTCCAAGCATGAGTTCGTTCCAGTACCGTCTCCATGGTGACGACAGAACGTCGTCACACAATGGAGGCTGGTAGACAGTATGTTTTGGGACATTTTAAGTTGATTTTGAAGGTTAATAAATGAGAACTGGCATTTTATGTGAATCGATTTTTTTTGGCACACCCCTTTCTAACAGATCCATAATTCTCTCTATTTAAAATGGGAAAGACAAGAAAACATGATAGAAAGGTGTGTGTGGAAACACCACAGGATAACTTCCTTGATTTAACAAGATATAGCTCCTGAATTTATTTCCAAGCTCTGGCAGTTAAACGTTTCAGGACGACTAAAAGACGACATGAAGGTCAGATGCCTCACTGTTACCAGTAAAAGCCAGTTATTTTTCACCTTGTGTGACAGGAAGCAGCTGAAGGAGAAGACGCCAGCGAGCGGCCATTATGGTGCAGGTGTTGTTGCAGCCAGCAGATGGTTGAGTGACAGCTCCGATTAACGAGCATCTGGACGCCCTAATGAGGGTCTCTTTGTTATTACAGGCCATCACTATTACAGCACATAATCACACACTTTGTTCTATAATATTTCCAAATGTTTGTCAGACAAAAACTCTTATTTGGAAGACATTGTCTTGTAATGACGTCCATAATCGTAAAACCATCTGCTGGATTCTGTATGCAGGTTTAAAGGTAGCATTCAGGGGGAGGAGCAGGGGAAACTCTGGTTTCCATGGTGATATTAAGGTGGAGGTGATTAGCTGAATCTGTTTTGACCTTGACCAATTCAGGAAACGATCTCCAGTTGCTGCAACAAATCCACACAATGGAGTTAAACTGGTTCTACTGGTTACAGCTAAAGTGACTGAAAAGATGCTTGAACTTCCTTCAGGGTAAATAAAACGTCCGTCCATCCACTGAACTCGCCACCAAACCATACATCTATCCATGTTCATGAATGTTTTTATTTTTACCTCTGTTCCTGCTTCCTCTCTAATATCATCCATCACATTCTCTGCAGCTCATTTTCCAGAACCTGTTTGAACGTCATTGTTATGTGACTTTAATTAATATTAATTAACCAACAGCAGCTCATTTATATATGTTTTGGTTTGATTATGGCTCATAATATTTCACATTTTAGTGACCACATACCCAAAACTAGGACCATAAATAATGTAAACGGTGTTTGTTGATTAAAAATCTTCAGAAAAAAACAAGCTATAATTTAGCATTTTTCAGTGATTATTTATCTCCATAACAGTAGTTAGATAAATGGAGTTTGAAATGTTTTGTTTTGAGAACAAAATGGAAGAGCTAGCTAAAAATATCATCCATAACAAACTCTGCAAAGCAAGATCCAAAAAGTTACCCGAGCTTCGAAACTTTACGACTCCAACAGAATAATTAATCTCCTAATTTCACCATTAACAAAAACACAAATTAAAACTTGAAGGTAAGGCCGCTTTTCTTCCTCTGTAGAGAAGTTTTCAATCCCTGCAGCTGCTGCTTGATGAAAGCTGTTGATGCTTCGTCCATTTCAGGACTCCTCGGTTTATTTCATCATGAAAAGCCAGACGGAACCTTAGAGGTTCACTTGACTTTCAGCAGGAGGCGAGTTATAAGGCGAGGAAAAAGGTTTTGTGGAGGTGCTGGTGGTTTGGCGGGGAAGGAGGGGAGAGGTCTGTTTGTCACCTGTCACACTCAGTTGTGAGTCTCAAACTAATTAATGCAGCATATGTGGCTCATTTGAAGAGAGCCCCAAAGGCAGGTTGACTGCCAGGTTAGAAAGCGAGGCGTCTACCTGCACGCACACGCTCAGCGAACGCCAGTGGATCTTAAATAAAAAGGTCCAACTGGGCCATTAATGACTTTTCCGTCTTAATGAGGAAACCACATTAGATCTGGGCTATTGCGTTCTGGGACGAGCAGCAGGGTTTCCAATCTACTCTGAGTTTAACTCCTTCTGGAGTTAAACCTTTGGGTTCATTAGATATCTGAGTATTTTTATTTTTATGTCCTTTGTTTGTCCCAACATGGACAGAAACGTCTCAGAATCTGAAAACCTCATACGACCACATGTGATAACCACACATCACGCTTAAACGGATGGATGGACAGATGGTTCGATGGACGGATGGATGCACATCGGACTGATGGATGGACAGACGAGCCGTTGGATAGACAGACGGCTGGACAAATGGAAGGATGAATGGATGGGTGTTTGGTAGATGGATGAACAGTTGTTGGATAGACGGATGATAGATGGATGAAAGACAAATAAATGGATGGATGCACGGATGCATGTTTGGATGGACGAAGAGATGGTTGGATAAAAGAACGGATGAACAATTGATTGGATGGACGGATAGTTCTGAATATATGGACCGTATCTTCACTGATCTTTTTGGACATTTTTTCTCTCAGATTGGCGTCGAACCTTTTCAGAACCGGGTCAAACCACTTGAACCTGTTGATCCCTGACCTGGCAACCAAAACCCCCCGACCCGACGACCGCAGCCCCTCCACCAGCCTCCATCCCGTCTCCTCCGCTGATGAACTGTAACGTCGTCCTCCTGCAGCGGCTCGGCCGTCGGATTACAGACTGAAGTGGCGTCCTTCACTGCTGTTCCTGCGAGCAAAGTGGCCATTATGCCTCCGCGTCCCTCCTCCACTATTAGATCTCAGAGTGCAGCTCAATTATCCCACGACTTTCACCAGTTTGCTGACAGCCGCGTTGGCAGAGCGTATCCTTTTCCAGACATGCTCACCTCTCCGGATGGGAAATTAGTCAGAGCACCGAACTGTCGGCTTAAACAACTGACATTTTCCCTCAAGATGCCCTTTCATTAAGGGTGAGGAGACATGAGAGGACCAGAAGCTGATTGAACCTCCAACATCCAAACCCTGACTCTCACCCCGCTTCTTAGAAACAAGCTATGCCATGGGCGTCCAGAAAATCCTCCACAGCTTCTGACCGGTGCTATCCATCAATTATTCAGGCTTAGAGAAGCTATGATGAAAAAACTTCTCCTCTCCTGAACTGTGGCCATGAAAACACATTTTTATTTCCTCTAATGCAGCGTTTCTCAAACTTTTTCAGACTGAGGACCACTTCACCCATTTAACAAACACTCACAGTCCAACTAATCTGAAATCTCAATATTTTAACATCTTATTATATAGAACCTGAAATGAAAATATTAGTCTCTTAACTCACTTCTTCATTGTTGATCCTAATGAGAAGGGTGAAGCTGTTTTGTAAATGAGATTGGCAAAACCATGAACAATACTCAGCACGTTTTGAGTCTGGAAGCGTGGATTTTAAGCTTTCCAATGATGGAAAACACATGGATATAAAAAAAAGAAGCTGTTCTTTTCTACAAGTGTTGTGCGCATTAATAACATTTTATTAACGTTAAAGAAAAACATTAAAACATTAAAGAAAAACAGACTTTTCTTTCATTCCTAAGAAAGCCCAACGTAAATAATTATCTTATTTTAGGTGTTCCAGATGCAGTTAGTTAGCGCGGGTGCAGCACTGCTAACCTAAATCTGCGGGCATGCTATGTATCCTAAAAATAATCTAAAAACAACAAAAGTTCTGCATCTGACCCTGAGAAACTGAAAAATGTTCCTGCAGGCGTGAATTCCTCTGATCAAATAAGATGACCATATTTAAACCCAATCTTTTGGCAAGCTAAATGTACACCTTTCACCTTAATTTCACATGTGCACCTTTAACTAAAATTGTTTTCTCAGATTCAACTAACTAGAACTAGAAGCAGACCTGAAGTTTATCAACATCCATATCAAAATATGTCTGTTTCTCATTTAAAGTAGAAAATCTAAGGCATAATTTCTGTTTTAAACACCCACTCCTCCTGTCTATTTTAGAGGGAAACGTACAATATTAAGAGGAGCTCATGATGTCTCACTGTTCTCTGTCTTTTAGCCTCAAAAAGCAGGCCATCGCCATGGCGACAGCATTAAGGAGGGCGCACAGAGCCAGGCGGTCAGCGCTGATGGCTTTCTAACAGACTGACTCGATAGTCACACTCTGAGCAAAGGGAATACAAACCTGCATTAATATCCCTCCAGAAGCTAGCTTAAAATCAAATGTTAGCTCATTAGCAGGACTTTGGAGGAATTAACTACAGACTGAGGAGGAAATTCAGAACAGGTGACACGTTTAAAAGTTTTGACAACTCTTCATTTAGAGAGACAGTCATATCTTTAGACTTCTGGAGAAAACCCATAAAGGCAAAGGAATGCAGGAAGATAAGAAACATCCTACTGCTACCAGCTAGCATGAAGCGCTAGCACCACATGACATGTCTTCAAAAATGTACGTTTTACCTCCCTGAGTGCAAACACAAACTGTAATCTGGCTTTTTATGTCACTACTGGAGGATTACCGTCGGTACAGAACTTGTTTCACTGCGGATAGCGTCTCTCTCTTACCAGGTTTTTGCCAAAATCTTTAGCAAATCCAATATATTCTTATCAGAATTAGGGATAAAGAAAACATCAACACTGCAGAAACACTAAGTCTGATCCAAACGTGTCTTTGTCACTAGACACTAGAGCCACTAAAAAAATAAATAGGAACTTTTCAGCAAGAAATAGCAACTAGTTAAGTAATTCCTTAATAGTGAATAAAAAAGTACTGGTTCTATTGACAGATTATTTCACTTATAAAATGTGAGAAATGTCTTGTGAATCTGCCAACTGAACTAGAACTTTTCTATCAATATTGAAGAATTATTTACCTAAAACAAGCTCCTATATTTTGCTGAAAAACCTTCTTGTAAGTTTTGTATTATTTAATGTACAAAAACAGGATGAATATTTGGTAAAATTTTGTGTTTTTGCAGTTAAAACAAGAGCATGTGAAATGATTTATATAAATAGAAATGTCTGTACAAATCCTTGAACACGAAACCAAACAAAAAGCTGCAAAGTTACCGCATGCCGACGGGACTGTCTGATGCACATCATGCTGGACAACCTGACAAATTGCGCCTTTATTGTTAATGCTGCTAATGTTTAGGCATGAATACTGTAACCTAGACTACTTGTATGTTTAATCAGTGTGCGTTTAATGGCACTGCTATGACAAAACAAGGGTCTGCGGTGCAGAGTTAAGCTGTTTTTAGCTGAATAATGAGCAGCTGCAGGGTCCATTCATTCTTTAATTTCCTGTCTTTCTCCCAGTAACCTTGTTTCCTTTTGCATGTAAACATATTAAAAACAGGTGTTGACCTGGCTTCAGCTACAGCACACATTAATTACCTGCTATTCTGGAAAATGGCCACCGGACGCCCATGTAATGTTCTACTGATTTATCAATCCACACTTGGAACAAGGAGGCGGCGTTCAGAAAAATGAACAATATTGTGTATAAATGCTGACTTTGTGCACAGATGCTCTTTAAAAATGAAGAAATGCATTCGGTTTGCATTAAAAATGACCTACTGAGTTTTTCCTGTTTTAATGACATCAGAGCAAAACTGGCTGGTAAGAGAGAAATATTTTCTTTACTTATCAGATTAGTGACAGAATAACTGCAAACTGTTGACTTTGTGTGAATTTTGTGAAAAGCTGTTGGGACTACAGCTTTTCTTTTTATTGATCTTTTTTATTTAGCCATAACAGACAAATGAAAAGATTTTATACTTTAAAAATAAGATTTTGTTTTCTTTCTTGTTTATTCTTATTTTCTTATTATTGCATTCTCTAGATATATTTTTTCAGAATTGTTGGCATAAGAGTCTTAAAATTAAAATTATTTTTTATATTAACTTGATTATTTGGAGGAAATATGGAGACATTTTTGCAGAAAACCTCTATATAACCAGTAGTAATGGATATTTTTTTTTATTTAGGACTTATCTTTCATCTGTTCTGAGCTCCTCTCAGTTTTTCAGGGTGTAACGGAGGAACCAGTAAGTGACGTGATGTTTACTGGTTTGTTTCTGAAAACCAGATGGTGATCTGAATAACGGCAGACCTGCGTTCGCTCTGTTTGTGTTTGCAGCTTTTGTTCTGCGGCTGCTCGCCGCATTAGGAAACAACAACGGGCTTTTCACAGTTCACGCTTTGCCAGCCGCCACATTCTCCCGCTAACAGCTCGCTCACACCTCAGCGCCAGATTATAAACGATGGCATAAATTAATTACAGGTAACCAACACCTGAACCCACCACCAACTTTCAGTCGGCGCGTCTCCATATTAATGGAGTCGCGTCTCCGCCTCTGTCGGAGCGAATCAATCCTCGCATTGTTTTAATAATAATAAATATTCCTCTTATTGTTTTCCTTAGCATCATGTAGCATTTTAGACTTTCAGCTGCTAACTCTAAGGGGTTGATTTATGCCAGGAACAATCCAAGCAGAACACACATGCAGGCACCGCAAAAACACAAAACCTTAACAAGTACTTTTGGTCTAGTCTCTCGTGCAAATATCTTAGTACACTTGAAATAAAAGTAATTTAACACAAAAGTAAGTTTTTAGCAAGAAATGGTAGCTATTTTTAAAGTTAATAATTTCTTACTATTGATAAAAAAAAGTACTTATTCTACTGGTAGATTATTATTATTTCAACACGATGTTTTAAATGTTCATATAAGTGAAATAAACTGCCAGTGGAACTGATACTCTTTATCAATATTCATAAATTATTCACTTAAAACAAGCTCCTATTTCTTGCTGAAAATCTATTTGCAAGTCAGAATACTTGGAATAAAATAAACTAAGATAGTTGCACTAGAAACTAGTAAAAATACTTGGTAAGATTTTACTTTTGCAGTGTATTTGCACTGATTTTGACTAACTTTTCAACAACTACTGTCTGCATGGTTTTGATCTTTCAACAATTGCTTTTTGCTCGACACATTACTGAACATATTCCATTAACTTCTGATCATGTAATTTTAAAAATAACCTTAAAAAACCCATAAGAGATAATGAAATAATACTGAGTTGATGGAATGGGTGAATTTATATTCAAAGTGAAGATTACTACTGTTTGTTTTTCATATATATAAGAAATTGCTGAAATTTTGTGTTTTTGTGTGTTTTAAGGTATTTTGTGATGCTATTTTTTTCTTGTAATGTCTTTAAATTGTTGAGGCGGTTGATTTGAATTGTTTATTTTGACTTAAGAAAGTTTGTAAGGACATTAACGTAACATTTGTAGAAGAGTCTTTAAATAGACAAATAAACATAATGACCTAAATTCAAACTCATATCTTTGGATTCATTTATGGGTAACAGTTAATAGTAAAAATGAACCATGCATCATTTTCCATCCTTTTCTTGTTGTATCACATAAAATCCCAATAAAACACAATACATTGTTGAGGCTGCATTTTGAAAAACGTGTTAAACCTTAAGAGGCAGAAAGGATTTTGAGCCTGAACCAAAGCCAGGAGCAATCCTCATTAAACCTCAAAAGTCACTTTCAGCTGTTACATAAGCGCTCCAAATCCTTTGTATGTGAACACAGAAACATCCTCAGCGATCAGGCATTTATTTATATTCCCCGATTGATCAAAACCGCTTTAGAATATCACAAAGAAAGCCAAGTTGCCTGGCAGTGGAGCACGAAGACATGAAAGGTGATTTAAAACATTTGCACAGGGAGCAAAGTGAAGCAGATGAATAATGAATATTAAGATGAAATGTTTCTTAAAAGGATGATCCACTCCATCTTGGCACGGAGCCTCTGTTTACCACATTTGGGCCAAAAATATCAAGAAAGAGAGAGAAATTCAGATTTCATACTCACGGCGCAGCGCTGCGGCTAATTACTAACATTTAAAAAATGATTATGGGCTGAAACAGAACATCTGGGGAAACCATTCAAAAACTCATCAATGCCCACAAAACATCCGGCAAAAAATAAATAAAAACTCAAACAAAGCATCTGCTTTCTCTTGAAGACGAGTTTTTCTCGTCAGTAGCAGGCAGGAAGCTTCAGTGCCGCGGCGGCGCGGCAGCTAGCTGGTGGAGATGGAGGTGATTAATTCAGGAGAAATCAGGAGACAGCTGCATGAAACTATAATAGAAGCAAATCTTTCTGATCATTCCCTGCTTTATGTGAGCATTTATGCTGCAAACTAATTAAATTATCTCCTGATTTGGTGATTAAATCTGAGATATGGAAGTGGAGAAAAGCTATGTTTTGGAATGTCGGAGGGTCTGGACTTTGACTGGACCATTGCCTCACCTCGATTCTTGCTGTTCTGGTTTTTTATCCAATTTTACAGCTTTATTCTTTAATACTTTGGGTTGCAGAGGCGTTTGTGGTCGATTCAATGAATGCAAAGAGTCCAGGTCCAAAAACAACCTAAAATCACCAACTAACCACAGTTAGCATGATGTGTTTGTCCTGACCTGCTGTGCTTGGTTTCCTCCATTCTGGTCAAGCATTTCTTCTTTGGTCTCATGGTTGCAGGAACCATGAGACCTGGAACCAGGTTCGTATAAAGTTCTGTGCACCTAAAGCCTCTCACATCCTCAGGCACACACCAGCTCCATGTATTCTGACTCCAGTCCATTTGTCTAGGAAGTCCAGTTGGTTTGGTGAGGTGTGAATGCTAATCGAACTCTGATCCATCTACAAACCTCGCCCCTCAGTTCGGTGGAAGTAAACTCTGGTTCGGTTTGAATGCACATGAGAAAGCCAAGTGGACCGAAGACCGCTTCAAAAGCAGAGAGCAAGGCATTCTGGGTAAATACAACCAGAATTTACCCAGATTCTGGTTAAATTCTGCCTAGCGCTAGCAGGAGAAATGGCTCATGGTGTTTAACCAAAGACAAAAGAAAAATCCTCTAACTAAAACCTGACGAAACTCTACTTCTGTCGGCATTTTATAAAGGAAGTTGCTCTCAGTGTCTTCAGAGGCTTTTGAGTCGTTTCCTTCAGTGGTTCTTGGTGCAGCGACCCCACAGGCGAGGAGGGGAACAGGTTGCTCAAAGGGTTTGGTTGGTTTGACTCAGAGCAGAAAGAAAGAGAACCACAGTAGCTGAGATGGAACAGATGAAGAAGATTTGGACCCAATAGAACCGAGTCAACTGGACCATCAGGAGGAAAACATTCTAACTGTACTTGCGAAATCATAAAACATTGACCTGGTGCTTATAATATATTTCTTATCCTGTCAATATACATGATACCAGAGGTTATATTTTACACTGCACCATTTTTCCGTCTCCCAGCAACCAGCACAGCAACGTATGGGTGCAATCTGGAGGTGTGGTTTGGTTGCAGCTTTCTTTGATTAGTTTGGAGTGCATTTAGGAGTCTCACGTCCATGAGTAACCAATCCAGACCAGTGTACATGGGTTACTATAGCAACTATGGCGCCCAGTGATTGATTTCCTGGTGGCACGCTCATAACAATCAGACAATCCACTTTCTGACTGATTTTAACCCTTATCTGGTTTTCAGGAAGCAGATAAATATGTTTAAACATGTCAATTAAAATCGGAGGGGATCCCAAATAATGGCATCATGAAGATGTTTGTAGAAGTTGCAGGAAGTCTGGATCACAACCAGAGTAAAGTCCCGTCTCTGCACGTAATTCCATTATCTTGTTGACCTGCACAAAGCCTCAAATAAGTCATAGACCAAAATTAAATCATGCAGCCAAATTGCAACAAACAGGAGCTGATTTCGAGGCCCATGGCTCATTTTTGCTCTGCAGCTCACTAATTTGGTCATTAAACTAAGCGAGTAAAGTTGGGTTTAAATTTCCAACGGAGCAAAATGAGCACATTGATTAACAGAAAGCTCGTGACCGTGAATTCGCTTGCACAACTTATGAAACGGCAGCCAAAAAATAAATAAATAAATGGGAAAGCGATGCAAATTAGACGAAATTAGAAAATGATGTGTATCAGCTTCAGTCAAACGCATGAAAACAAGTAAATGAGGTCTATTTTTTGCCTCCACACAAAACTATCTGCAGTGGCTGATATAATCAGTCCTGTCCTCAGAGTGGCTTTTATTACCTTCAGGGAAGAACTGTTATTGGTTAGTAGGTGAAATCATTCTCCAAGCGTTTCCAGCTAGAAAGATTAGACTTATTGCAGCCGCAGTAACTTATTCTGACAGAATAAACACAAGAAAAATAAAACTGGCGCCCCAAAAGACTGATCAGTGCAATCGATGAATAACTGACAGCAAGCGGTTGACATTTAAAAAGCCAAGCGGCGGTGCAAACACAAATGCACAGAAACAGAGACATAAAGAGGAAAGTAAAAGATACCAACCATGAGCTGCAGGTTCAGCGCTGGGCACAGTGTCTGAGCACACAGGGGGGAGGACAGGGAGGTGCGGAGGAACAGGAGGAACGACATGCAAATAAAGAAGAAACGGGGGGGAGGAGAAAACAAACAACACCCATAAGCAAGCATTCAGGAGACCAGAACATGACAAAAGACATAAGACTTAAGGGAAATCAAAGGGAGCCGGCGGCAGCGCAGAGATAAACACCAACACAAATACGCTTCGCACTGCAGACGGTGAGGAAGATACGCAGCCGACCGTTTTCATGGGCACAGGCACAAACCGCCCGGAAACATTTAACTACTTCCCAACGTCCAGTTATCGCCGACGGGAAAAGTTCAAACAAAAGGACTGAAGCTGCTGAGATGAGATACAGACCCGCTGCTTTCATTGAAACATAAAGATCCACTTCACTCCGTCTGACGGCCGCACAGTTCACAGGAAACAAGCCTGGTTTACAAAACTGTGATAAAGCTAAAGTATAAAAGTTTTACAAAGAATAAGTTGTTTACATACATAACTTTCATAAAGTCACAGTTTGATATGTGACAGATAATCTGTGAAAAAAAACTGAGCACCTCCGCCTTCACCCTGCGCTAACTAGAAACAACCAATCAGAGCCAGGAGGAGGCGGATCTTAGCGCTGTCAATCACCACTGTGTATGCTATAGTACCTTCCCCACAGTAGAGCCTGTCCTGAATGCTAAAGGGAGTTAGCAAGACCACCAATAACGGCGGATAAAGAGTTTTCCTGTATCGATAAGATGTTTTTTGTTATTCGCACATTTAGCAGCGATTGCATGAGAATGATTGACAGCGCTAAGACCCTCCTCCTCCTGTCTCTGATTGGATGTTTTTGGTGTATTACCTCAGGCACCAATAGTAGCTCAGGAAAGAGTTGGAGGAAGTGTCTCATAAATATTTAAAAACATATTCTTTATGAACGTTACATACTGGAGCTTTAAGACAAGAATGAGAAGAAAAATTACTGAAAACAAAGAAAATAAGAATATAGAATGAAACTTTTAACTAGAGCTTGCAAAAGTTCCCCTTAAACACTTTCACGATCCTCACGGCTACATTTAGCTCTTTACCCTCTCCTAATAACTCCATAAATTAATTTATTAAACCTTTAAATAAAAGTTTTGTTGGTTATTTCTATTTCTTTCCAGCAAAGGCTGTTTATTTCCCTTTAAATGATGCTTCATTTGTGAGGAAAATGTGTTGCGGCGGAGTTGAGACAAAAATCCACTAAATCTTATTCAACTTTAGAGGTTTTCAAAGTGGGGGATGCGGTCCCCTGGTTGGTCACCAGGGGGGACAAAGCGGGCTTCAGAAAGTTGGAGAATAGATGATAAAAAATAAATTTAGTCAAATAATTAGCTTGTTAACTAAATAATTAGATTGAAACTGACATACATAAATGAAAGAATAACATGGTGAAAATATGACTTTGAACCGCTTTTATTCCTCTTATGACAGGCTAAATAACCCAAATTATTGTTGTTAATTTGAATTTAATAACAGCAAGATAAAACTTCAATTATTTGTTTCAGAGGAGAAACAGTTTTATTCAACAAAACCTTGTTGTTCAGATGTAAATAATTACATTATTTAATTTTCTTCCCTCATTATCTGCAGCTAAAGTTTGGAATAAACACAAAGTAGAAATATTTGAATGTTTTTACAGCTCATATCACCAACACATATTGCATGTTTTGCATTATATGTCCAACTTGTTATGCAAAGTCATTAAAATATCATTCATATGCACTTTAAAATCATTTAGTTTATTAGTTTCAAACTGTTACTGTTGATTTCTAATCACCAAAACGAGTGATGCTTTGAGACAAAAGATGCTGCCATTAAGATCAGTAAGATCCAGCTGCAACACGTGAAACCAGTTGCATCGACTGGTTTGCCTTTAAGGAAGATCCTGTCAGCGAAACTGAGACAAATTCCAGTCGGTGGTGCTGCAGCAGAGGCAGAGTTCACCTTTACTCTCCCTGAATCTATTAACATTTCCATAGAGAACAATGTCAGATGATACTGGAGTTGATGCAGAGTTTTCTGTTTGATCAACAGCAGCACAGAAAAAATAACTACAGGATTCTTTGGCCGATCCGGTGAAAACCTGGTGTTTCCCAGGCATTTTCAGAAAGTCCATCAACAAACCAAAGGTAACCTCAAAGGTTTTTGTTTTTTTTCCACAGTAAACAGTTACGTCACTGAAAAAGTTTATTTATTGCAGTAAACATGGTTTTCTCCAGGTACTCTGGCTTCCCAAAACCATGAAGAAGACTGCTGATTTGACAGTAGCTGCGTTTCCATTACAAACGTGAACAAAACTTTGTCAAGATTTCGAGTTTGTCGGAAAACTCAATTTTGTAATTGTGGTGTTTTAAATAAGAAACTCAATTAAAATCACATCTAACTATGTTCACACAGTAAGTCACTAAACAAAACGTGCTGCACCATCGTCCTCCAACCACCTCCTGTCTCCCTGAAACTCAGTCTGTTATTTGAAATTGTGAAATTCAGATTTCTTCATTATATAATAAATTAAGAGGTCTAAATAATCTATATTGAAGTAAAACAGCTAACAAGTTGAACAGTTAGCTGTTAGTTGTAACTAATAACTGTATTAGCATTTAGCTAACTCTCCAGCTGTTAGCTTAGTTGCTAGTCGCCTTTCTGATGCCTGAATTTATCTCTTGAAATAGTTTTAGACAATTTAGCAATGTTAAAAGGTTATATGTTTGTACATATGTAGATTTATCTTGAATTAATTTATGTTGAATTAATACAGTTAAAACTGTTAGCTGCAACTGCTGACAGTGCTAGCTGCTAGCTAACAACGCTCTAGATGCTAGCTAGACAGACATTGCTAATCGTCTTTCTGATGCCTGAATTTATCTCTTGAAATAGTTGTACACAAGTTAGCAATGTTAAAAGGTTATATGTTTATACATATATAGATTTATCTTGAATTCATTTATGTTGAATTAATACAGTTAAAACCACTGGCTGCAACTGCTAACAGTGTTAGCTGCTAGCTAACAACGATGCTTGGCAGATGTTAATCGCATTTCTAATGCCTCAGAAGTCTGAATTCATCTCTAGAAATAAAGTTGTAGCCAATTTAATAATGTTAAAAGGTTGAATCTTACTGTGTGCGACTGAATTTATTTGTTTTTTTCTTTTTCTGGAGAAATAAAAGGGTTACTTTTACTGAAAATTCCCACAAACATCCATGTCTTTTAGATGATTTCTTCTATTAATTCAACGATAAAAAGTCCTCCACCTCCTCTCCTTTTTATGCTTTCATTTCTTCTTCAGCAGGAAACAGGAATGCAGACATTAACAGAGCTTTGATGTTTTGTAGAGATAATGCGAACAGTGTTGACGATAAAAGCACTAAAGTACAGTTTAAGGGTTTGTAAATGGTATATAAATAGTGTGAAATAAAAACACAAACCCTCTGCGCCGTAGATAATTTATAAAGCTCATGCCTGGTTATGCTTTTAACGAGTTATCATCTGAATCAAGCAGAAAGACTAACAAAATACAACAAAACACTCGGCAGGAGGCAAAAAGAAATGACATGGAAACGAGAAGAGAAAAGGAAAGAAAAACATCCACCAACCGTTTTTCATACCAAATATGAAAAACCAACTATCTGAAGGCAGACGGATTATAATATCAGCACAAAAATTGTTTTACATTTATTTTGTTATCCATTTTGTTTTCTCATTGCCTGTCAGACTAAACTTATCCTGTTTTAGGCCAGATAAAATAAACTTAAATATCTCTATTTGCTAAATATGAAAATATAAACAGAATATTTGATTACTTTCTTTAAATCTGCTCTGATAATCAAATATTTGGGTCTCCTTCCTCAAGCTTCTCATAATAATAACAACGTTTTCCTGTATACTTTGTATCATCAGCCACAGTGGCGTCACTAGGCTTCAAGGACAAGGGGGCTTAGGCCCCAGGAAATGGAAACAGATAAGTACAAAATTTCTCCAACAGCAACAAAAAAGAAAAAGTTGTTTTTCCACTTTTAAAATAGTGTTCAGGACAGTGCTGTAGTATCCGAGACCAGTCTTCGTCTCGAGATCATTTTTTGATGGTCTCTGTCTCGTCTCGGACTCGACTGCATTTGGTCTCGGTCTTGTCTCGGTCTCGGGCGCTGAGGACTCGGGATTTTATTTCAAGACCGCAACTGTGGAAATATCACTAAACTTACTGCCCAGTTTATTTGTTAACATGTTTGGTTTCACTGGATGCAAAATGCACCGATTATAATCCAAGCAATAAAGTGACTTACCAGTTTGTTACTCTCCCCCTCCTCACCTTTCACTCGCACGCGGCGCTCTGAGACATGTGCAGTGATTTTCTTTGAGCGGTAGAAATGTCTGTCTAATCGTCAGTAATAGAATTGCGCTGCATAAATCATAAGAAATCCGATGGCGACAGCTAATGCAGCAGCGCTTCGCTTTCACAGATGGTGGGAACTACGTCTAACTTTTTTCGTCACTTAGAAAAGAAGCTCAAAGAAAGGTAAGCTCCGTTGACGTGATGTTAGCAAAGCTAGCTGTACAGAGACACATAAGCATTTGTGATGAAAAAAAGTCACACTGCGCTGAATTATTGTGCGGAGGTGTTGACTAATGTGTCGAATATATAGGACAACACTGTGTCCAAAAGTCTGCAATATGGTGATGTGACATTCAAGAAAGAGAAGTCTTCTGAACTTCTCTTTACTAAGAAGATACGACTGGAGCCTCACTGAGAGCCGTTCTTTGTTCTTGTAATGCTCTGCATACACTGCAGTAGACATCATTTTATTTAATTATATACATTGACATTTATTTAATTAGCAAATAAATAAAACACAAGAATGAAAGAGCACGCAGAGCATGTACATTGTTCATTGACTGTTTTCGTTCAAAGTAGCAGCTGTAATGTCGGCCATGATGGTAGACATTACAGCATTGTGCTGCCTGGCTTCATGCAGGAGGAGAGAGGCTGAGAACAGTCATGGTGCTTGGTTACTTCTTGCTTGTTGCTCTTTGGTCAGTGTTCATAGTTGAGCATTGTTTACTGTCAGGGCATTCATTGCTATGTTTAATGGTGCAGACAGTGGTGATTTCTGACATGAATGATGTGGGCAAATGCCCAGGGCATTATCTTTTTAGACAAGCAGAACTAAGAGTTTGTTCTGCTTTTAATATTGGTTAAATTTATTTCAGCTCTAAGTATATAATATCTAGGTGTTTTTATGGGAATGTGAATCTTTCAGATCAATTTGATTAGCAATTTTGATCATATTTCACATTTATTGTGTCATGTAGCGTACAGTCAGAACAACAGGTGTACAGCGTTTTTGTTCAAGTGTGATCAACAAACCACAACAGCAGAATCTTTAAATAGAAAATTCCTCTTTGCCTTTCAAGGCTGCAGCTAACGAGCCCACTGAGGTAAACACTCGTCAAGGATCCTGCTCTGTTGCATAGAATGTCAACATAATTAATATGAAAGTGTTGATATTACAAGTGTAAATATCACACAGATATTTATGATATACGGTAGCAGGAAAACCTGCTTCCTGTCTGTCAGGCGGTTGTTCCAATCTGTGTGAATTTTATACATTTTGGATTTTTTTAGAACAAAATGACGGATTTGGGATTATTTGCGATATTTTGGCAAATTTGATTTTGTGTTGCTAGCCACATCAATCACAGACTGTAACTTCAGATAAAGTCAGGTTGAACGTAGAAGTAAGAAATACTGCCTCCTGCAGGTGTGAGTTAGCTTCACTTAAACCTGATATTTTCGCAGGTTTAAGTGACAAAATAACTTTTTGTCCCCAATTTATTTAGTTCACCTCACTTCACTGTTGTTGCTGGTTATTTTCTTCATGTAGTCAAAAATGTGTAATCAGCTTTGCTGCTACCAAGTGGTTACAGTTATGCTCAATTATGCCTATTTTTACTAATTTTCCAGCTGTTTACCTTCATTTATCCATTTTGATTTGCTCAGCTTTTAAGTCTTTACTTAATTTATTTGCTTGACAATATAACGTCATATATGTTTTATTTAATTATTGTTTAATTTCCCTTTGGGATCAATAAAGAATTTCTGAATTTGAATTGGATTGGATGTTTTCAGATGATGTTCAGGCCCGTTTTTGTTTTGTTTTTATTGATTTCAGGGAGTTTCAGTCGTCCATCTGTACATTAAGAAGATGTGCTGGACTCCAGACTAAGTGCTTTCAGCCATTATAATTTCACTGATGCTCTCTGAGGGCTGCACGTCCCATGACGGCGTTTATTGTGTTACTATTGATCGCCGGCTGGATCCAATTTTAAAACAGAGGACTAAAAACAAGGAAAGTCAGGACGAAACCTCAGGTAAAGTGAGGTGAAACAAATCTAAATTCATAAAATTCCTAAATCACTTCACCAGATGGTGTTTGTGTAATTTAAGATGCTGACAAACATAATGAATTTTTGTTTCTCTTCCCTTCCCTTCACTGCATTATTGTCCTGTTTATGCTGTGGGTTAAATTAATTGCTTGTCAGCACCGTTTATGGACTTTCATCAATTTAAGCTAGCCTGCTGCCTGATTGTTGTCTCTTCACCGCATGCGCATTTATTATTCTTTTGTTTTGGCCATTCATGGATTAAGCACAATTGTTCATCGCACTGTGCTGACTTGGGGGATTATTAGTCATATTGTTTTGATGGTCTAGGGGAGTGAATAGGTGGGAGGGTGGGTCGTTTTTCAACAAAGCCCTGCACTTTTTCACCAATTTCAGAGTCAGTTTGGATTCCTCCGAAGACCTCTGTAGCCCCGACTTCTGCTAATATAATAGGCTGCTGCCCCAGAGAGGGAGTCGCACAATGAGGAGGCTTCTCAAGGAAAACCTTTGCTTTTACACAGACAGAAAAAAAAAATTAGATAGCATAGAATATGTGAAAAGACACCATGTACATAAAAGGAGAGGAAATGCAACTCCTGAAGGTGTTGTGACAAGTAGAAAAGATGGAAAAAATCACAGCAAATGTGGGAGGAAATTATTGACGAGTCCTGCAGTTGCAGAAGCTGAACAGAATCTGATTTAGTGGCGATTACAGCAATTTGCTCTCACTGAAGTGCAAGGAGTTTTTGGTTAGCAGATATTTAGAAATTCTCCATCTGAGAGAAAGCAGTAAGAGAAGAGAAGGCATCTGGCAGAAAGCTTCAGTTTGTCGCTTCACGATGAAAATATTGGCTGTGCAGATGTGAGGTTGGCTTTATCAGGAGAAGTCCGGCTCTCAGAGAGGCTGAAATAACCTGCCAGATTCTCTGCATCTCCAGGGATTATCAATGAAAACACGGCTGAGGCTTTACTGCTGGAGTTTCCTCACAATCTGGGTGGAAACATTCAGCGTTCAACAGCCAAATTCTCTGTTTGGCTTCAAACAGAGAATTATACATCCAACAATTCACGTTCAGGTGACGTCTTCACAGTTTGTAAAGTACTTTCTAACATTAATGTATAAATATTTGTAATTAAAAACTAATTCCAGTGTGAGATCATGTGGATGCTTTAAAAATGTATTTATTTTAAGGCTATTCTAATAAAAACACTTCAGTGCTTCTCCATATGGATGGAGTTGGTCAGTTCTGTGTAAACCTGGTGGTGAACTAAAGATTGAACACCAAGAACACTCCAGACTTCTATCTGCATAACTCAAGCTTTAGCTTTTGAAGCAGAAACAAAATTTATTATGAATTTACTGCATTTGTTTCTATAGTAATCAGGCATCAAACGTGAAACCTATAAAAAATGGACACAAGAATCGATGGATGGATGAATGTATGGGTGAATGGATTAATGAATAGATGGATGGATGTTGGACCAATGGATGGATGGATGGATGGATGTTGGACCAACAGATCGATAGAAGGTCAGATGGATGTTTTCCCTACTCAAGTTGCCATGGTGATTTGCTCAGTTTTGTAAACTGAACACAGATCTGTTATATTTCCTCAGCATTGATGATTTCTACAAACTTTTCAAAGCTTCTGATCTCCTTTAGTGTAACTGAAACGCATCTACTTCCTGTTCCCAGCAGGAAGTGTTACTGTTGGTGACGGGCGATGAAAAGGTGCGGCCATACGGGGGACTCGGCGTTAATCATCCAGATATTTCTAATCAGCCAGTTGCCAGCGCAGACTCTGGATCTGCACAGCAACCTGCATGGATGCGCCTTCCCTCTAATCCAATCAGATGGCATAATCAAGCACAATGCCTGTGATTTCTGCCAGCCTTGTGAGATTTGTTCCAATTGAGCGGTCCGTCAGCGCAGCTTTGATTGCGTTTGGAGCTCAGGCTGATTTAGAGTCGATGTTTTCTATCTGCTACCCTTTGGAGGTTTAAACCCGCCTCGTCCCCCCGGGTTCTGCCGCTAAAAAAATCTGCTTCTTTTTGAAAGAGAGGCCTAATTTCTGAGTGCTCATGTTCATTTGTTGGTTTCCTCTCATCACTTTTCTGTTTTCCAAATCCAGCACTGAGTTTGATCCAACATTTTCTTCAGGAAAAACTGTACAGTTTGAGCAGGTCGGGCATCCCCACCGAGGGCATTAATGTCACATTAATCTGGACTTTTATTGATTTATTTGAAACATTGTTTGAGTTTTTGTTGTTTCTCGATCCAAGCTTGAAAAATGGCTGCAGCTAATGATACTTTTATTAACTTATTAATCTCACTGGATAAGATTTTTAATTTGACCACTTTAGCTCATTTTAGATTAGAAATAAATTGAATGATGCAAATAAACAACAAGTAGTTTCCTTTTAAAATAAGTAAAATCAACACTTTATTGTCTAAAATGCAACAAAAGTATTCCATCTTTTAAAACTATTCTGATGATTAATTGATTAATTAGATAACATTTTTTATTTAACTAGTTCAGCATTTTTTATTCATTAGAAATACATTAACAGACACAAATAAATAAGAAATGTCTTTTTAAAATAGGAAAATCAACATTTTATTGCTTTAAATGTAACAGCATTCCTTTAGTGAACGCTTGATAATTTTTTTATCAAATAATTAATTAATTAATCAATTAATAAATTTATATTATTTATTTTAATTTAATTTCTATTTGTTTATTTATAATTTATCTGCACCAGTAACAGTTTACTTGTTTTGTTATTCATATGTCGTCACGCTCAGATTTTTTCTATATTTTCTCCGTGTTTTCCAGCAGCCAAGCAGCGACATTTTGCTGCCAAATAACTGCAGAGCAAAATGTCCTCAATAGGAAACTTTTACAGAATTTGATCCACTGCACTTAATGCAGTTTCCTGGACAAAGTGCATGTTAACGAGCATTTGAAGGATTTAACCTTCTCAGTTGTGTTTTATGTGTAAATATTAGTGGCCTGAGGAAAAAACAACATATATTTGCATTATAAATGAATTATGAGACATTTTTTGCATCCTAAAAGCACCAGTTTGTTCTGACACAATGAGCAACAAGACAAAAGTCTCGGTCCTCTCATTTCCTCGCTCACCCACATCCTTACACAGATGCATTTAGAAAATGTGAAAAACATGAGGGGGCGACGTCACTCTGAGCCTCGGAGCGCTGTAATTACTCATCATTTATGACCGGCTCAATGATCGTCCAAACCCATTCTTCTCTCCATACTTATTATTTTTATAGCCATTATGAAGAATGTTGACGTCTTCGATGGTGACCATGCCATGAAACCAAAACAGGCCTGGAGCAGAAATTGTGCCGTATTTTGAGTTTTTTTTTGTTGTTGTTGCACCAGGTGTTGTGTAAATATGTACACCCTGAAACTAAAACTTTTGATTAGAAGTCAGGCTTCTGTCTTTCCAGGTCAGCATCAGGCATCAATATGCTGCTTTCCTGAACCTTTGGACGTATATCTGCTAAAAGATCTTCACAATAACAATTTTCCTACCTTTTGAACTTCCATTGATGCAAAGTGATCAAAAAAACTGAATAAAGATGAACAATGTTAGCAAGTTAATTAGTTTGATTCCACTTATTTTGTGTGAAGAAAGTGTTTGAATGTTCTTTAAATTAGCAAGTTTTTCTGACAAATGGAAGCTGATCTTAGCCTTGGTATCAGTCTCATTCTCTAATTGCTTTTCCTGAGCTCTCTCCATTTCTGTTAAATAATGTGAGCCTAATTTAGATTTTCTGTTAAAGCTCAGAAATAGGAAGTTTGTTAAGTGATAAGAACTTTAAGAAGTCTGCCTCCAAATATGGTCGACAGTAGGCATCCTTACAGTGTCATATCCTTGATTAAAATACCACAGAGTCAAAGTATGAACACAGATATGTGCAAAAGAATTCAACTTATCTTTTTAACTTGCAAACAGTCCTCCTGCTGTGAAAACAAATTAATATTTAAATATGTTAGCTTTATTTATTTTCAACTTTAACAGTGTTATGTTGGTATTTTTGATTTTCATGGCCAAACAAAAATCCTGAATGCTGAAAATAAACGAGATCTGAAAAGATGTTAAACAAAGTGGATAAATTAGCAACAGTGCTTTCCCCACACTTGACCACGCCCCTTTGTTTATATTGGCTCCACCCACTTTGGTTGATTTTACTTTGTACTTGCTATATGACTGTTTTCATATTATTTTGACTTCATTTCAGTAAAATTAAAACTTTATTCTTGTTCAACTTTATACTCATAATATATGACTTTATTCTCATATACATGTAAAAAAAAAAATTATTTTCTTGGCATGGCCCTAATTTCCTGTAGTGCAATGAAAAAAAAAATCCAGAAGGAAATGGTAAATCCAGAGCAGGGAAAACATAAAAGCACAGGGTGATACAGTACCTTGACTGGCTGCAGGGTTCGGGGTGGAGGTGGTGATGGTGGAGGTGGTAGTGATGGTGGCTGTGGTGGGTTTAGGGGTGGTGGTGGGAGCATCTGGATGAGAGGACAGATACGTGTCAAACACAGGGCTGGACAGGGAGGAGAGGAGGGAACAGACGAAAATAACAGCCATAAAGATAAAGTCTGAGCGAGGCGATGCTGGCTGCAGCTGATGTAGGTGCAGCGGCTCAGCCTGTGGCGCTGTGAGTGAGAGGGTGGAGGTGAGTGAAGGACTGCAGCGCAATGTCTCAACAGGCAGGAACCGAGAGCATCTGAGGTGTCACATCACTACACCATGCAAGTTACGAAATATAACAAACAAACAGAGGATCTCAACAACATCCATCAACATCTCAGGTTTTTGTGACATTAAAACCTTTGAACTGGAAGTTTATCCAGCTTAAAAACAAACATGTCTGCTAGGAAGCAGAGCTGGACAACAAATCAATAATATGTATGACACGATCAATACCAACAGATAATACATATGATAGTACTTCTAATAGTATATATGTAATAGCAAACATTCACTGAACTCAGATCCAGAACCGCACAGCATTCTGGGAGACGTAGGCAGAAGAAGGCTTTAGCCACTCAACCTCTCACAGATAGCTAAGCAAAGTGAGTGAATTAACTAACTCCCAACTCTGGTTACCTAGCAACAACCAACACAGTAAGTCGCACAGCAGCAGTTTAAGGTTTTGCCACCGTGCCTCAAACCTTCTTAAGAATAAAATGGGAAAAATGGCTTGTTATAAGTGAAAACATTTGGCATTGGAATCAGTAAATTAATATTAAGAAATTATTCTCTTACTTATTGCTAAAAAGTTATATGTCATATTTCCAGTGCACTAACATATCTGTACAGAAAACCAGACAAAATGACTTGGTGAGATTTTGTGTTTTTGCAGTGAAGCTGCATTTTCCAGGGAGATCACAGTGGATCAGAAGAACCTGAACGGGATCCACTGCTGTGAATAAACCCTAACAGGCTTCAGTCAGAAGCCTCTTCAGAGACTGACTGCTACTGGAGATCATTCTGGCCTACAGCATTTGATATCAACAAATTTAATTTTCATTTTGGAATAAATAAAGTATTTTTTAATTGAATTAAACTACAGTAGGTACCTTTGTCTCATTTAAGGTGGAATAAGTTTCAAAATGACTGACCTTGGTCTTATTTGTCACAAAAACCTGTTGATTTACGGCAGACATGTTTGATCCACTGTATGTTGAATAATAAACTGAGCCGCCCTCCTGAATAACTACACCTGTAGTTATTCACTTGTTTCTCTTTAGAAGGGAAAAACATGAATAAACATAATTAAATGACTGCATGGAAACAGAAGATGAAAATTAAAAGTGAGGAAAATGAAACAAGCAGCTTTAAGCAGGGTTGACGAACAAAACATTCTGACTGGAGACCATTTTCCCCTCACAGCTTTTTCCTTTTTACTTCATTAGCCGGGTTAGACTCCCCACCCTGACAGTGACCAGTGGGAGGTATCAAAGTGACATTTTCCCCATCCAAGTGTCTGGGCTGCATTGATATGAAGCAGCCGGCGGTGCTGCTTGCTTAGAGACCTCCCATGCAGCTCTGATTACCTGGGAATGGACTGAGGAAAAAAAAAAATAAAGTAATTTGTGGCTGTTGATAAGGAGGAAAGCTAGTCCACACTTTAATGAAATAAGGTGTTATAAGAAGGTGAGGAGAGGAAATGTGTAGGGACAGAGACAGGAGGAGAGGAAAGTCAATGAGATGGAAAAACTGTGGGCTTTAGCAGTTAGAGGGTGAAAAATGAAGCTAATGCAGGAGTGTCAAAAACAAATGCTTCGGAAATGTAATATCACTGAGTTTAAATTGCATTAACCCCTAATATTGTGTATTCATATGACTAGGGAGGCATTTTGCACTGTAAGCATGATGAATTACAGTGAAAACAAGCTCTTTGTTGCTTCAGAATACATCTTGGCACCATGTGTGCTCCATACTTTAATTCATTTGACCTGAAAGTTTTAAACATGTAACAGTGAAAACCCACCTTCAATACCTGCATGACTACTTTAAAGTAATCTCTCAGCTCAGTTCCTTCCTGAAATCTGGGAGAAATTGGGCTGAATTTCTGAAATGTATTTAGTTTTGCCTGGTAGATGAATGAACAGTTCACCAAGCTACGTCTGGACAGTGTGGCCGAAAAACCGTATCATGTTATTACCGTTATATATCAATAGTTATTGATTAGTTTTAATCAAAAAACTAATCACTAATCAAACTAATCACTGCATTTTTACCGGCCACTCAGACATTTCATTGGCCAATGTATAAATCCTCAATTTATTCTGTTTTAGTAATAAAAGCTGCAAAAAGTTCATTGAAATGAAAACAGATTTTTTTTTATTTGTTTTTTTATCTGAGAGAGAGAAGTTGAGAACTTTGTTGTTTATTTTCTTTCATGCAAGGCTGCAGACAACTGCATAAAGGTTAATTCACACCAACACACTGCTGATAATTAAGCCAGCTCTCATCTCCAACCGGTTTCATAGCCGCAGTAATACTTCTGCTCAACAGTAAAATAAACTCTGCATGTTTTTCATAACTTTTAAAAGCAAACCCAGACCAGCATGAGCTCTTTTTCCACGCCTGCGTGACATTTTGTGTGATTTGCAGAAGGTGGGTGGGTCATCACCCCACTGAGCAACGAAGTGAATATTGCAAACATGGTACACTCACACTGCGACAAGCTCTATTTTAAGGTTGTTTTCTTAACATTAAGGTCTAGTTGAGTGCATGACTTGGTGTGCCAAATGTTAAGAAAAGAGATGATCAGACGAACTCTGCTTCTTTTTTCTTACGTAACGCAGAGAGAAGTTACCTAAGATGTGCGCAAAACTTTCTTGATGTTCCGTTAACATAAGAAAAAGACAACTTTTCAATTGCGGTGTTTCTATTGAATAAGAAACGCAATTAAAATCACACGTAAAGAAGTTTGTTTATGCAATAAGTCAAAAAAACCCAAAAAAACATGATCCTTCTCCTTCCGGTCTTCTTCTTTGTGGTTTCTGCCAGTAGCAACATCCGGTTGTTGATCACATGACTTGTGTGATGTGAATAAAGTGTCTCCATTGCTATTGTGTGAAATACGCTGATTTAAAAACAGCCAAAAAACACAACTCATTCTAGCACAAAAACTGTATTGAAAAAAGTTATTTCAAAATTAGCCTGTTTCCATTAAGAGAATTTATATTCGTAATTCCAATTTGGGCGATTTTAAGTTCAATGGAAATTAAGTTTGCATGGCAGTGATGTCAAGACACATCAACCAAATCCTCACAGGCACAAATACTGCTCTTTAAAAACATTACCATTCGTAGTATGCTACTTTATTTGTTTCACTGAGATACACAAAGTAACTGTATTTAATCATATAAAACTAATTAATATTTATTGCTATTTTAATTGAACAAACAGTGGAAATAATAGTGAAACTTGCAATCCCAACAATATTTTGTAAATTTGTAAAATTCTATACATCTCCTCTTGATTCACATTTCTCTTCAGTGGGATTTCTCCCATTGAACTCAATTTCTCAGGATGAATTTTAATCGGGCCAATGAGCGAACAGAAGAAGTTGTGGAAGAAGTTGTTTGTGTTTTTTTCTGTAGAACATAAACGTATTTGAAGAAAAATTGGCCATTTATGGATTTTTTGTTGTTGAGCATATCTAAAATATTCAAAAGACAATGAAGCTTTGGAAACAGAAAACCTTTGACGTAATCCTACTTGACACACTATTGGCCATGCGTTGTAAACCAGCCAATACTGAGGCAGCATTCATTGTCCATCGTGGCGATTGGCTCAATCCCCAAGAGCAGAGACAAGGAAAAGTGTACATGTTAGCTTCTGTGGTAGCACTAACACGATTTCCATTATGCAAATTAGTGCATTTTAAGGTATATTTGGAGTTTGAACTATTCAAGTATGCAGTTATAAGCATTTTTAAAGAGGGTGAATGCCTTTCTAAAGTAGCAAAATAGAATAATTAACTTAAGAGCAGCAGTTTCTGGATCATAAATTTATCATGAGTGTTTTATGAAGATCATCATCTGTGAGATAAAAGATTATTTCAGCTCTCTTTAATGTTATGCTGAAGGCCAAAGGTAAACGTTTTAGCCAGAATTGTAGAATATGTGCAAAAGGTTGATTTATTTACTATAATATAAATTCATTTGAATATTTTTAATATATTTCTGTATTAAAATGAATACAATGACCACCGTATCATTGATATTAACTAAATAATCTTGCACATAAAGATATATGAATAGAACTGCACTCGCTAAGAAATAGCTGCTCTTCTATTTTCTACCTGAGTAAAGAAATAAAAAGGCACCCAACAGAACGGGCTAATGGCTTCTCTTTCCACACTGAGTAGCTTTTTGTCAAAAGATCGAGACAAAAAAAGATAAAATGACTGTTTTCATGTTTTTGTGTGTTTACAAAAGTGCACTGATGTTCAGAGGCCTTGGTTCATGATGCATCTTTCAGTCGTAACAACAGACTGAAAAAGCTGCTCTTTTAATTAATGAAACTATTTTTGTGCTTTAGTTTTAAATAACTTGAGCAAACAGCACTGTTATCTGTAGGTATAAATCCCAGGTCTAGATCTGTTTTTCTCTGGGAGTTTGCCCATCTCCATTAGTCTTAAACATACAAGATTACATCTTCTGAAAGCCAGAATAAAAATTACATGCACCAAGATTACTTTAAGTAATTTGTTAAGAGGCAGAATGAGGATGTTATGGCTTCTGAAGAACAACATCTGAGTAAAAATGGAGGCACATCTGTGGCTAAATCAAAGGATTGTGGCGTTACACGAGTCTGCTTCATCTTCGGGAACAATTTCCACGTGTATGAAGGTTCTTCTGTTCATCTGTTCAGTTAAATGCATAAAGACGGCCATAATGACCATGGTTTAAACTTCAATTTTGAGTTAACACAAAAGTTACTGATAGCACAAAAGTTAGCCATGCTGAAGAACATTTCTCTGTTAACACTAGAGCGCTAAATCAACATGGTATTTAGCAGTCATTAGCGCTAACGCATTAGACAAGCATCATATCCATCATAAGTTAATGCTAACACATTACATCAACATCGTATTTATCAGAAGCTAACGTAAAAGCACTACACCAATATCATATTTAGCAAAAGCTAACACTAAAGTGCTATATCAACATGGTATTTAGAAGAAGCTAACGCGTTAGATTTAACGAGTTAGCATTAAATTGTCAATGACGTGTCAATGACTACATGTACTACAACATAGGATTTCACCCTCAACAGAGTCATATTTATTATTACACACCTACCTGTAATATATTTCTGGTAGTATGGTATGGTAGTAACGCTGCATGGTTTGCCTTTCAGGAAGTGATTCTTTGGAACAGTGTTAATCATTGTTTCAGTTGGTGAGTGCTGCTAACTACTGCTGATTTTAGATAAGAGAGAAGTTTGGTCAGAAAACATGCAGGACATCAGTAGATTTTACTGTAAAACTACAGCAATGCATTCTGGGTTCAGAGTGTTATGGCTTCAACTGGATGTTGCTTAGTAACTTCAGATTGACCTTATGAGTCAGGGTGAACGGTAGCTGGTTCTGTTGTGGATCCAGGACCTGTGAAAGGTTCTCCATCCCCTGTCTCACTGCCTGGGGCGGCATCTCCAAACCCCACCGTTAAGAGTCCCCGAGTCGCCATGACAACCATTTATTTTAAGGCTCTTAAGCATCTTTACTGACGTTCTCTCTCCAAGTTTATTGCTGTTGGAAAACCAATTATATTGAAGCCACTTTAAATGTTTGTTTTGTATAAAAAATAAATCAAAGAAAAAAAAATTTATGTAAATGTTTTTTTTTGGTAACACTTTATTTGACGGGCTGTGAACAAGACTCTCATGACGTCGTCATAAACATGACATAACACGCATCATGAACATGAGTAAGTCTTTATGAATATTTATGACTGCTGTCATAAAGTGTCATTTGGTAAATCATGACACCTTTAAAACAAAGTTGACATTATTCAAAATGTCTCATTTATGACAACTTGACATTAACCAAGAAATCATGATCTGACATAAATTTGTTATAAAAGTATTACTGATTAAACTTTAAAAATTATGTAGCTTTATGTTATTAAAGCTAAAGTTTAATCAGTAATACTTACTCATGTTTATGACGGTGTCATGACAGTCTTATTCACAACCCGTCAAATAAAATATTACCTTTTTCTCTGTAATACACAAACATTAATGCATGAAAATATTTGGTCTACTTTATTAATTAAACATTAACAGACTCTTTTTGTTATTATTAACAGGGTTCTTAAACGTTTTTCAAAACAAAATCTCAAAACATTTTAGATGTGTACAACAGTCTATGTGATTTTTATAACTTTCTGCACTTTTGAGTATTAACCTCGAACCTGTTAGAATACTAAATAGGTCTTAATCTCAAGACAGTAAGACTTGAGATTAAGTCTTACTGACGTTTCAGATCTCGATGCAGCACAATTTCACTGTTTCACAACCAACTGCTTCAGCGGTTGGTTGTGACCAAAGTAACGGGTCAAATATTAAAATCAAAATGTGATGTGGTAAATCTGAGACAAAGCTTGAAATTTAACATAAATCGCTGCTTGAGCTTTGTTAAAATTTTGTGTTTCATAAACTAGAAGGAAACATATTATTCATATCTGGAAAATAAAAGGTAATTCCAGACTTTTCCAAACCATCTAGGAATCCAGAATTAGGCAAATGAATGAATCTTCTGTTTGTTTTAAAATCCAGATGGGAACATTACGCTTCTTTTAAACGATTGCCTCTGACTGGTTTTAAAAACATGTCTTTTTTCCTCTCTGAAATGAACACAAATATAATTTTTTTTCCATCCGAGTTTTATTATGATTATAATAAGAGTAATGCAGCTGTTGTTAATATCTTCCCTGGGGGCACAGCGGCTCTACATGATTTAAAAACCGTCTTCCTTCAGGGAAAAACATGTTCACAGCTAATGACAAATTCACACTTGTTAGCTCTTGGAATATTATAGTTTATGCTGTTTTATAAAGCCAATCAGGACATCCAAACAGGAGCCAGGGACGGTTGTGTAGCCTCTTAGAACGCCGCCTGAAGCGAAATTTAAAATTGCAGGATTGCCTTCAGGTGTAATGGATCAGTATTCAGGCTGCGCTCCAGTGTAGCATGTTTTCAACGCATCAGACCACCGCCACTGCTCAGACCAGTTTGGAGATAAAGAAGTGATCAGACGGGAAGCTGGATGGAAGATCGGTTTGATCCCATTAAAAGAAGAAGTTCTGAACGACTTCTGAGAAACGGTCCGGTGAGCTGGTTCTGATGGTCGGGAGAAAAAGCTCAGTAAAAGCTCATTGACTTTCAGATTGTGACAGGAATGTGCTTTTCCTCCCGCTGAGTCATCAGGCCTTGTTTACTGATGAGGGTTATGAATCAAGGCGTCGCGCCGGACAGCGGGGAGCGCCGAGACCCGACCTGACAGGAAACGTTCCCCCTCGCGACTGAAAGAAACGTCGCGTCTGCAATCAGGCCGAACCTTCAAATCTTTTTCTTCTTCGGTTTCAGAACTGTTTTTCATCTTCAATTTCTTTTTCTTTTGAACAAACTTTATGGCCCCAATGTAGCTCCATAGGAATGAGCAGTTTCTAAAACCTCCGGAATGTAACGTCACAAATCAGCAAGCACTGCCGGTTACCTAGCAACCCCGGCTAGGTAAACGGCTAGCGACTGGCTTGAATTGACTTTTTTTGTAAAGTGGTTTCAGACGTCGTGTTGGAATTCACAACACCTCGTCTGTTGTGTGTATATATATATATATAAATATATATATATTTTTCTGCATTTCTTTATAGCTGTTTTTAGGCAGTAAATTTGTTCTCTGAACGAAGAAGTGAAATGACATTTTCACACTCTGGTGTTTTGGGAAACTCTGATTAAATAAAGGACTGAACCTCTTTTCCAATTCCCAACGCCCTTGTCAGAAAGGATCTGGTCTTTAAAGTGTGCTCCAAAGCAAACAGCAGCTTCTCTGCACTGTAACCGTTCATTTAAAATCAGATATTATGAATGCATTTCTACAAAAACATATCCATATTTATTTCTGTTTATATAAATAAATTAAAGAGTTTGTACAATCCAGATTGCTGCACAATCCAACACAGATTATTGGCCATAACTCTTTTAAAAATTCTGCAACAATTAGAGATGTGAATCTTTCACTGTCTGGCGCTTCGACTCAATTCCGATTTTTGAGTCAAAGCGCCAGATTCAAACATCTGGCGCTTCATGAATCATTCCTATGAATTGAATCATAGGGGGAAAAAAAATCATTTTTTTCTATGATTCAATTCAGGAACTATTTTTAATTCAGAAACCAAATGTTCTAAAGATTTTGTTTAAATTAAAAATTGTAAATAAATACAAATTGTATTTAAAACTATTCAGTAAAGTTCCATGCTACATCAAACTCCATCACTTTATATTTAAACTAAAATATGTTTGTTTTACGTGAGCTTAAATATCAAAGAATTATTCAAAATATAATTTTACAAAAAAGTAAGCAGACTAAAATCGATTCTCTATAGAATATATTTTTTCCTCCACAAAAACCATCGCGACAACCGACTCTTAGAAAATGAACACAAAAGTACCAGATTTTCTTTTAGTCAACAACTTTAAAGTTGCTTAGACCCAAAATCACCTGGATAAACTTTTCTCCACTTCACTACGTTTGAATTTCAGCTCCATCTGCTGTTGAACAGTAGCAACTGAGAGCAAACTGCCTGGTAGTTAAAATCGAGACGCGGTAAGTGGGGAGGTGACTGAGAGGAAAGCAGCCGCTGAAAACATTGCGATGTCGGACAATAAACTGTGGCGCCGAAGGAGCGGGGAGGCCGTTAACTTCCCCGGACCCCTCAGGATGATTCTCTCCCTGGTTTGAAAGGAAAACTGCGGTGATTGTGTGAAGCGAAGATGCAGTGAGAGCTGCAGACTGAGCTGCCGTCCCTGTTAACGCTGTTAGTGTCAGGCGTACTGGGGGTGCTCTCCATCACTGCGGGTCACAGCGGTCTGGAATCAGACGCATTAGAGCGAGCTGCTGGCCCTGGACGCTGGACTTTGGCTCTCATGGTGGGAGAGCTGGGAGGCAGCTGCTGCTGGGCTCTCACTGGAGATCAATGTGGAGGCTGCGCTCAAGTGCTGGGCAATAATTGAAA
This sequence comes from Brachyrhaphis roseni, assembly GCA_903066815.1. Taxonomy (NCBI): domain Eukaryota; kingdom Metazoa; phylum Chordata; class Actinopteri; order Cyprinodontiformes; family Poeciliidae; genus Brachyrhaphis; species Brachyrhaphis roseni. The sequence continues at coordinate 28,886 of CAEFZY010019889.1, read as the reverse complement.
ACATACATCAAGTTTTGAGGCACAAAATCTGAAATGGTTGGGTTGCTTTAGTCTGGTGGACTCAACTATTTGGCATTGTGCACGGTGATAAAGCTTTTTCCCCTACAGGGTCGATTTTAGGTTCGCACTGACTGATCGTTTGGTGATCAATGATCAAATTTATCTAGTTTTTCTTTCTTTTCTGCATCCAAAAGTTCCAAACAGAACCGTTGCATCTGCTTGTTTCTGGTACGCCCATAAATCTGACGCACAGGCAACATCTGCCAACAGCAGCGGTGGACCTGGATTATTAAAATGACCCGCCTGGAAGCTCCAGTAAATTATGCCTTACTAGCCATGTGTTGATTATTTCTGTGTTGTTGTTTTTTTTTCCCCTTATAATTTCAGATTTTTTTCCAGGTTGACTTAAAAAGTGAACTACTGTAAATGTTAGGGACACCGGGATATGAGAATTTGGGCTGATAAAGTTGTTTACTAATATCCTTATATCATATTTTTTATTTGATTACTTGATTAATCATCAGAATAATTAATAGATTACTAAAGTTATAATTTAAAACAGAATCTTTGTTCCTCTTTCACAAGCGAATGTTGGGTGTGACTTGATCCTAAATTACTGCATAGAGAAACATGGAGGGGTTCTGGGAGGAAACGGGTCTGAACTGGTTTTAATGGTGGCTCCTCTCTCTCTCTTTCTGAACCGTCGGTTTATGTTTCTCAGAGAGACGGTGCAGACTTCAAAATTCAATCTCCATGCAAACTAAGGAGGAAGATTGCTTTCTGCTGTTTAATGTCGCTGCGTTCGCTGTAATTGGCTACAAACAGATTCACACCAACATAAACGGATGCATTTTGACGTATTACTGATATTTTACATGATTAAAAACCCGAAGCTCAACAAGTTTTTAACCACAAAATGTTTCCCTGATGCCCGACAGGATTTCTTTTTATGTTTGTGAAATGCTTTCAGGATTGAAGCAGCTGAGAGACTTCAAAAATGATTTAGATTCAGCCTTTCTGTAAACAGAGAGGAGAAACATTTCCTCATGTTCAGAGATGTTTTAAAAACGGCCAAATCTGCTGTGATTGTGCTCCATATCAGATTGTGCAAGGATAATTTTTTCTGCATATTTTATTTTCTGGAGCTGCTACAAGGACATTTTAACCCGCAGTCGTCCTTTCCCTGATCCAATTCTGATAGCATTTTGGAGCAAAATGAGTAAAATATTTACGTGTTTCATGAAAACTGATACTCTTATTCAAGTGTTCTGAGATTTTCAATTAAAACTGCTTGGAAAAACCTATATGTAGGCTTACATAGAAGCATAAAGTGAACTCTTGTGCAGTAATATCTTAAAACATCTGCAGAGAGTAGTCGTCGGAGTGGATTTGTTGTGGCAAGACGGTTACGGACGACCTCGGCTCGACCCCGGCATGAATAAATCACACGAGTTCAAGCGCAGTGCATGCATGCATCTCTGCAGCTGCGGCGTCTTAGCGACTCTGTGAACCATTAAATTAAAGCAGAGTCAAACTGAATGTTTAGTTTTCACCTAAATATGGTTTACCTGCTGCTGCAGAGACCTAGCGCTAGCTTAGAGCGCTTTGATTTGTGGCGGCGCCTCTGCAGACGTAATTAGCCCGCTGTAAGTAACGTTCACCCAGCCGGCGTCCATCACTTCTCCACCCAAACCTTTCCACTCCGCTAATTCCCCTCCGACAATAGCAGCCGCATAATTTCTCCGTCCGGGCTCCACCAAAAAGTGATTGGGAAGTAATTTTGGTCAGGGGAAAATGAGCACATTAGAGCGTAATGCTCGGCTCGGGGAGTAAATGTTATTGGTATCAACAGCAGAGAGGAATGTTGAGATAAGGCGATGAGGAGGAAGGCAGGAAGTCGACACAAACATGGGATTCAAGAAAAAATAGAGTCGTGTTTCCTCACCTGGATGAAACATCGCAGCTTATAAATAAATCTAAACTGAGTTGCATCAATATGTAATGAAAAGGAACAATATGGCCTCTGAGCCGATGTCTTTAAACATGAAATCTCGTAAGAGACTGAACCGTATGAAGTCAGGTTCAGCATTAGAGGAAACAACATTTTACTATCAGCTGTTATTTGCTCACGGTATCGGCCGATCTCTTTGCTTCAAGCGGCTGTGGAAGTGGGTTGTGGGATATTTATCTCAAAGTGGTTTATAGAGCTGTGCAGGCTGACTGGAGAGCACTGCTCAAGAACAAGAAAAAGAATGCTAACAATGACTTTGTACCACAGTTACTATAGAAATGCTATATATATAAAATATGACTTAAAATAAATGTTATTTCCTAATTTAAGGCCTTGAAATTGGGTCTCTGTCTCTTTAAAAACTCCTGTTATTTCTGAAGCTCTACCTCCAGGAAGTCATCCCAACATGGCTCCTCTATTAACCCTTTAGCAACATTTTCACCAGCTCTGAGCAGCAGCTCCTACAATGAGATCAGCAGTTCCACCAGCTGATTGCTAATTGCTGCTGGCTAGTCTGAAGGAGCTGATAGGGGGACGAGCTACGCCTGAAAGGTGGAGGTAGGTTCACCCAGGTATTTGGTACAGTTGAACAGTTGCCATGGAGATTAAATGGTCAAGGCAACAGTGCAGGTATGTTTTTGATGTAGGAATAACATCATAACATGATGGAAAGCTAAAAATTTTTTTAAAAATTATTTTAAATCATACCGCCCCTTTAAGAACTTTCTAAACAGAGGAATTTCTTGAGCGAACAATTAAGAGTTCTGATTGTAATTAATTCAAATACTACCGAAAACATGTAAGGAGAATTTTTTATTTCTTTAGGATGGCAACTAAATCCATAACTACTGAATCCTAAACCGTTTTTCAGCTGGAGGGTTTTAGGTTGGAAATGTATTCATAAATAAATGAAAATGTTCAACTTTGCAAACTTTTAGGTTCTATTTTACTTTGTGTTTTGAGACATTCTGTCTGTCAACATCAACGTGTTAACACGTGCAATTAATCTAAATTATCTAAATATCTAAATTAATCTAAAAAATCCCATAATGCAGATTAATGTTTTGTTTTGATCTGAAAGCCTATAATGAGCAGGGTTACCGGGTTCTGGACTCGACACACGGAGAGTAACAAACGACAGCAGAAAGCAACAAAAGTTTAAAATGTCTCAACTTTCTTGTGCTGCGTCAAATTGTGACTGTCGCCTTGTGGCACAACTTCCACAGGAAATGAGACCTGGACAGATTTTTTGTGGCCCCAACAGCACTTCAAAATTATACAAATGTATTGATTAAAACTTAGATTTTTAATCAGGGTAAAATTATTACAAAAACACTTTTCTTGCAATGGAAAATGTTAAGTACGACACAAAGTATTTGTCTTTTTATAACTGAGCTTGGATAATAAGCATAACCAGGTCTATCCTGAAACTTTCATGGGTTTTATTTAATTTCTTAAACTTGGCTACATATGGAAAACACCAAGTCCTGTTCTTGTAACGGAGAAGAAATTTGCTCAAATGAGCCAAACTGATTTTGAAAACTAGATGCCTTTGTTTTAATACAGAAAAATCTTTTTCATGTTTTCGATCTATGATAAATAACATCATTTTCATACAAAAACCAAAAAAAAAGAGAGAAAAAAATCAGATGACTATTTGGCTAATTTTAGTTTTTATATATATATATTTTTTTTTCTAGGCCTGTGGGTACTTTTGACTTAACCTGGCACAACAGGTGATGCAAGTGAGTGTTTAAGAGGAACATTTGATGTGAAACTGTTGTTTGAAACAGGAAGAGGATTCCTGCGCTATCAGTGTTGCTCTAAATAAAGGTGCAGAGCGGATCAACGGTGTGGTTAATAAAGCAGCCAGACTTCAGCAGTGAGCTGTTAGCATATCCACAGATCCCTTGTTTTAAAGTCAAGTCGCATTTCTTGAATTATGCCAGCAGAGTGTTTAGTATGCTGAAAGTGCGACAAATGAGCACCTGTGTTAACAGCTTACCGGCCTCATAAATCACTCAGTGTTTTACATTTAATTATGCTGCTGTTCATGTTCAGTCTCCTAAAACTGGCTTAAATTGAGCAAAGTGTTCAAGACTTGAAAAAACCTGCAAGAATCACAGAAACGTCATAAGTTTGGTGTTTCAGCTTACCGTAGACATAGAGGACGTAGTCGTCGAAGGACTCGCCCAGCGGGTTGGACGCCACACACCGGTACGTCCCGTTGTACGACTTGTTCAGATTCTCGATGAAGAGATCGCCGCCGGTGATAACCGCGTGGGACGGGACGTCGTCATCCACCTTCAGCCAGTTGACCCGCTGCGGCCTGGAACAGGAAGGTCAGGAAACAGTGAGGACAAAGAGACGCTGGAGGTCCTCAACCGTCGGCCTGGATGCCCACAGTCAGCTAAACCAAAGAAGGTTGTTGAATAAACTGTGGAACGTCACGACTGAGCCGACATTTGAAGAAGCTAGGGACAAAAACTGCCTGCAAAGACTTCAAACTTCCTCTGAAACAGTCGAGTTGGCATCAATTTTGATAGATTTGAAGAAGGTGGGGGTCCAACTTCACTCAGGTTAGCTGACCTATGTGCGACCTTTGAATAGTGTAGAACCGGTTTACGGCCTACACAAAGCATGTTCATTAAATTTTTTTGAACAAAATCATTCTTAGAAAATGAGATTTTAGTTTGCTCGGTTGTTCCTATTTTGAGCCGTTTTAGGGTCTCTTGTCACTTTAAATCCTAATTAGCTGCTGCTGGCCACGCCCCCCAACTCACACATGAAAATGACTGCAAACAGATGGACAATTATACAACCGTACATCTTTGAAAAGCGGAAGTGGAGCCTCCTGCACAACCAATAAGAATGCAACAAATGGATTCTGGATGGTAAGTCAACAACAAATCGCTTGTCTTTTCCAGCAACCATTGCACAACACATACAGCCATAAAACTAGCTGAAACGAGCTGGAACTCAACTTGGGTTGCTAGGTAACAGCCGGAGTCCATTTGGGTTGCTAGGTAACACTAGGTGACGTTCTATTCTGGAGATTTTGGAAACTTCTCATTTTCCAGACGCCAAAAAACAAACTTGTTGCCAAAAACTGGCCTAGTGTTTTTTTTTAAGTGCCTAGACAGTTTATAAAAGCTGTAGAAATACAAATGGAAGAACAAAAATGTCCAAAATGTGAATTTAGCATAACATGTCCCCTTTAAAACTATCTGTTTTAGTTGTTGAAACACCAAATAAATCTTGCTGTCACTTCCTTTCACAGGTTTGACACACACAGTCACCTCCCTGACTCCAGAGCTGCGCCCACACAGACTTGGCAGACATGCTTTTAAAGGAGCAGTAAAATGTAAAATCGACTGTTTTGAGCTTTATATCATGCTATAATGTCATTCACTCATCAAAAACATAACTGGGGAGTTGCTTTGATTCTTTCATGCATGTTTGAGAAATCCATACCAACACTATACTACTGTAAGTGTGTAACATACACTGCAAAAACACAAAATCTTACCAAGTATTTTTGGTTTAGTTTCTAATGCAAACATCTTAGAGCTCCTAAAATAAGACAAAACTAACTTAGTAACTTTTTAGAAAGATTATTGAGAAATTTCCAGTTTTCAAATTATTTAACATATAACAAGATATGTTTCTCATGTTGGAAGTAAAATAGAATAGAGTCATTTATAGAACCCTGTTGATGGGTAAAAAGTTTATTTTTCCTTTCTGTTGCAACATTTTTCCAAAATAGGTCTATTCCAGACACAGTTCTGATCAACTCTAAAAAAAGCTTGGTTATTATGGAGACTAATGAATTTAAATCTAATTGTTTCCTTGTGTTAAATGAATGCAACTAATTGCAGCAGCTTTGTCTTGCATTGATATTTTTATCTGTGTAGGTGGGCAACTATTAAGCATCAGTCTTTGTTCTGGCTTCTTCTTAAATAGTGGGGTGGTTTATTCCATTTTTATGACAATAAGCTCCAAGTACCCTGAGTAGCAGCTGGTTGGGGAGGGGGCAAGGAGACAAAAAACATCTCCATTTGGCTGCAGCAGCTTCCAGAGGCCGCTGCCAGCTCCCGTTATTTCCCCTGAGCGCGCGCTGATGGCCTCTCTTGTTGCATTTTGTTGCGCCGTTTTAAGTTGCTTCCCTCCCTTTGAAACCAAATTTGGTGGGGATCAAGCACACAAATCGAAGAAGTGGAGAAAAAGAAATAAAGGATGAAGCGGAAAAAAATTCAACCCAAAAAGAATCCGAAGCCAAACAAGCAAAGCCCAAGTGTGTTTAATGGGCGACAGAAGAAAAGTAAACAAAAATATAAGTTCTGACGGAGCGGATATTCTATAGGTGGACTGGATGTTGTGAGAGAAGCTGAAATGAATTCAGTGGAGGCTGATAGACAGAGATAGACCAAAGAGGTAAGATGGGGATGCAAGGAGAGAGGAAGGGCAGGCGTCTGGAATACAAATGGCCGCCTGCAGCCGGGCGCGGCGCCGCTATCTGCTGTAATGACTACACAACTCTCAGCAGCTCTAATGAAAATGACTTCCAATTCCCGGCTCACTGTATTGATTGTGTTTTCATCTTTAGAAAATGAATACAGGGAGCGCTTGTCTCGATGCCAAGTTTGAAAACCGTGGGGGTCGGTGGGGTTGGGGTGTGTGTGCTGGTGTGTGTGTTGGGGCACATGGTGTTTTGATCTGTGTGTTTTGTGTCTGTGTGTTGATGTTGTGTCCCGCTTTAGCAGATCATAGAATAAAAACCGGCGCTGGCAGCTCCAGATTAGGATGTCTGGAATAAAACTGGAGGTTTCAGCTGAATTTCTGCTCACCTGGACTTTAACTGATAAAAAATTATTTTGAGGAGTTTTTATTAAAAAAATTATCTAAATTAATAAAAATATGAATGTTTTTTTTTCCCTTACAAATATTTTAATGCAGTGATGTTCAAACTTTTTTTTCAAGCTAAAAATGCCAAATAACATTTTGGTGAATTCTTTTTCTTTTACCTGCTCCGCAACAAATTAACATGTATTTTAATTACAAAGGTCCAAAAAAAGAGTCTGAGCTGTTCAGTCTCCTAACTTGTTGGTCAGGATATCAGTTTTATCTTATTCCCAGCAAAAAAAAAACTGTCCTGAGAACTGTCCTCGAAAACCTTTTACTGGATTTACCCCAATTTAATTATTGGGTTTGTTTTTGAGCAAAAAGTCACTGGGGATTTCTGGTCCTACTTATGACGACAAAACAAAACAAAACAAAACAAAACAAAAAGAACAACATGGCTAACAAAAGAGAGAAAAAAAAACACTTATTGTTTAATTTTATATAAAGAAAAACACAAAAAAATCTCCATCTGCATCAGCTCCATTTGCTGCTTAATTATTGAATAAACATATCTACTTATGCAACAATTTAAAGGAGGTTCTGAACTGAAATTGTTGCTTATTTTGTTGATAAATGAACAGAGAACAGCATCTCCACAGCATAGTGCTGCCACAGCAGAGGCGTAAATGATGCAGGTAGTTCAGGTACACAGTTCTACTTGAAGCCACTAAAAGAGCTGCAGCTGCCACTAACTTGCTGTGTTTCTATTACAAATGTGTGTAAAACTTTGCCAACACTCCACTAATGTAAAAACCAAAAAACTATTTCACTATTTCTATTAAAGAAGAAATGAAATTCAAATCTTATGTTAATAACTTTGTTCAAGTCATTAAAAAGCATGCATCCAACAGGCATGCTGATTTCTTTGTGGTTTTCACCAGTAGCAACATCCTGTTGTTGATCATGTGATGCGAAAAAAACGGACTCCATTGCATTTTTTGTGAAATAAACCAATTAGTCAGCACATTCTGGCGCCAACACTTTTTAATCAAATAATTGTTTTTGGGAATTTGGCTTGTTTCCATTAAGCAAATTTATTTTCAAAATGTCAAATTTTGCAATTATATGTTAAATGGAATCTGTAGAAAGTACTCCAGTTTCTTAATAAGCAATAAAAGCACGACTTCATAACTGGGATCAACTGGAGTTAATGTGTGATTAGATTAACTTTTTCTTATTTTATAAATTGCCTTGAAATGACATTTAAAACCAACAGAAGCGATAACTTCTCTGTGTTTCTCTGTTTGCAGCAGTTTCTCCTCTCATTTGATCACTTTCATATAATATTCACAACTCCACCATCATCCAATGATTGTTTTGTTCTGTTTAGATCTGAGCGGCCTTGTCAACAAATTAACAGGAGCAACACAAACGCTGCCAGCTATACGGAGGCCTCAACCGTCCAGCGGGACTTCTGCCCGAGGCGCTCGCTCTTTTACTCTTCCGCGTTCGCTAATGGCTGTATTTGCACTCCATTACATCTCCTATCACACAGACCTGTCATCTGAGCAAACCGACACCTGCGTTCGCCACTGATACGTACGAAACGGCTGCCTAATGAGAGACGGGCGGGAGCTTTCACATGACACCGACAGACATTTGCAGGAATCAATTATCACCAAAAGCCTCAGTAAGTTTCCAACATGAAAGGAAAACAAAAAAAGATTCAACTGTTTCTGCTACAACTTAACATTTATCAACACAGTTTATACATTCACATCCTCAATGGAAACCCCTTTTGAAAACGCCGTGTTTGAAGAAGTGATTGCTGGTTTTTGTTTTGAGGAAGAGGTCCAAAAAAATTGGTTGCCAAACTTACGGCTGTCACATTAAAGAAGATAAAAATGTAACTTGTTTTTTGATCGATATGGATGCTGAATGCCTTTAAAGCTGCAGAGAGTACATTAACTGTGTAATTGACAATTTTTAAGTTGCAATTTTTTCCTTTAAAATGAAAATACAGTCATAGATGGAAAGACCAGGAGCTTATGTAATAATTAGTAAATACCAGCAATAATTATTTATTGATATAGGGATGAACGATATATTGCCACTAACGTTGGTACCGATCAATATTAGTCATTTTTAATATATCGGAATCAGTTCAATAATTTATTTATCTTTATCTGGTTGCCGTTTGTTTCTGGGCTCTTTTTTTCCCAACGGTTTCCAAATGGTAATGAAATATTTATAATATTGGCAAATATCGATTATCGGCCGTAGCAAAAATATTATATCTGCTATTTGCCAATTTGCAAATCTAAAATCAAACCAGATTTTTCGTCAGGTTCTTTCTGTTAAATGAAAGTTGTTCATTTCAACTGTCGCCACGTTCTTGCTCCATGTGAGAGATTGCTGAAACGTCAACAGCTTGATGTAGTTATCTGTAGACTGTCGCCACTTTCTTGCTAAGGAGGGATCTGTGTTTGGTTATTAACTGTGTTTACATCAACAGCTTTAAGCGCATTTTGAAGTATCGCTTTATAAAACATTAATGGAAATTAAAAAATTAAAAATAAACAGGTTTTTACACTTACTTAAGTTGGCTTTTGACATTTCTGAAAAAGAGTTAGTGCTCTAAAAGGCCGAATAAGTTCTGAAATGGCCAAACTCTGTCTTACAGGAGGCACAAAACTCAAAAAGGTTTTAATGTGAAAACCTCCAGCTTGGTTTTTCTGAGAAGTGTGAGCCGTGCTGCGTAGCGATAACACGGTTGCTAACTAGCTGTAGTTGCCAACTAGCTGGGTTGCTAATCGTTCACACAACATATGACTTAAAAATAAGCAAAAGAGTCAGAATTTAGCAGAATGCAAATCTGTAAATCACCTCACATAAACATAACGGGATAGCTTCCTATTTTTTGGTTTTAAAGATTTTTTTTGTCTAAGTTCAGCAACAAGAAGTCCAAATACACTCAATATTTATTTGGAATTGCTTGAGGTGTTAGTCATTGGAACTAAACAAAACTAAATTAATATGAAAATATACCAGAGCATCATGACAACATGCTGTACGCTTGTAATTAACAAAGAGAATAAATTGAACTAAACTACAAACCACTTCATTAATACTTGCTTTATGTGATTAACTGTCAAAACAAAAATAACGTAGATGATCAATTATTAATTCAACAGTAACAGAATTGTATGGTATAAATACAGTGTTGACAGCTGAACGAATTAAAAACAAGTTTAGTAAAAGTCACCACTAGTGTAGCGAACAATATTTAATTCATGAAAGCCACAACTTTAATTGGGATGTAATTTACACAAATATGCATAAATGTGTGAAGACTTTTCCATAAATACATGCATAATATCTCATTAAAACGTGGGCAAACGTTTGCTTCTTATTGCTGTTTTAGGAGCATCAAATGGACATTAAGACTGTAACTTTTGCATATTTTTTACAAGTTGAGATTGCATGCCCACAATATAAGAACCTTATTCTATGCAGGGTTTAAAACCAAAAAGTGAAGCTTCAGAGACTGTCAATAAACTCAATAAATGACAATGAAGCAGGAAAATTAGGTGGAAAATGCTAAGAAATAACAGAAAATGCAGTGGAGCAGCAGAGTGAAGCAGACAGTTTAGAGCTGGGTATTAAGGCCAGCATGTGATAGATTCTCACTCAGTAGACCCAGAGGAACAGAGGAAATATTTTATCTCCTTCATGAGCTGCTACAGATACTGTACGTACTGAGCAGCTGCGTGCTGAGTTATTTAATATTAACTGCTTCCTATAAAGAGAGGAAAAAAATAATTTCCTTCCCGAGTCGGAGAATGATTCAGCACTGGCACGCAGAAGTATGTCAGAGAAATAACTCAAGGTAAAACACAGAAAACTTCTTACCGTGCTCCTCAGAAAAATCTTTATTTTATGGAGTCATTTTTACTGAAACGGCTGCTGCCTTGAGGTTTTTCAGATGAAAAGAAAACCATCCCTGACTTCAACAAGAAAGAGGAAAATAAAGCTTAATAAATAACGCTAAACTTGAAAGATTCATGCAGCCTGATATGACTTTGCTGCGAGTTATTTAAACACCATATTAAGATCAATGTGCTTAATACTTTATAATAAATTAAACTACATTCAGTTTTCTCAATGGGGAATTTCACTGAAACAAAGCTGAACCGTTTTTATGTCAAAATGTGGTTAAGATGATGTCACCGGAGGTTCCTACACAATGGATGGATGGATGGGTGGATGGATGGAGGGATGAACAGATGTATGGATAGATGAATGGTCATTCATCTATCCATACATCTGTTCATCCAATGGATGGATGGATGGATATCAGACCAATGGATGGGTGAATAAATGGATGGATGTTGGACCAATGGATGGATGGATGGATGGATGGATGTACAGGTTGTGCCAATGACTCCTTTTCTTCAGCCAATCAAATCCAAGCTTTCTCTCCACGTTCTGTTGGTGGTTTTCAGAACTTTGATGTGTAAAAATCATTCTCATCTCAGATCATCTAAGATGCGGCAGAAACCCTGCAGCCCAGAGCAGTGGCGCCCCCAAGGGGTTGGCAGAAGGGGCCATGGCCCCCCTGGGAAAATGCTGATTGGTTGAAAAAAAGTGCTTGAAAGTGACTTACTGGGGTTTGCCTTTGGCTTGGCATGTCAGCTCCAGGTTTTCTCCTTCTCTTGTCAAACCCTGAGGAAATTCCACCACAATCTTTACCTCTGGTTTGTCTGAAACAACGAGAGAAAAACAAGATCGTATGACTCAGAAGAAAAAGACACAGGAAGGGGAAAAACAGACCCACAAGGTTTGATGGCTCCAAAAAGCATACTTTAAGTACAGTATGCAAAAAATCAAAAAGTCAAATTATGCATATTAAACCAAACTTCTTGTGTTGAGCAAGACACCAAGACAACTGAACTCTGGAGACAAAGATTAGCTGCATTTCTATTTACCAAAATATCTAACAAATTGGAATTAAGAAAATAAATTTGAAAGAAAAAAAGTTTTGCCCTGCGGAGAGGTGTTTTTTATTTATTTATTTTACAAAATTACAATAGAAACATTTTTCCACATCATACAAGTCATTGGTGGAAAAAAATCCAGGAAGTGGTAGGAGCAAGATGGTGCTGCATGTTTTTTAACTTGAACAAATTTATTCACATGTGATTTTAATTTTGTTTCCTGTTTAATAGAAACACTGTAATTGCAAAATTGTTTTTTTATTCGTAAAACAATTGCAAAAAATGTTGTTTTTTAGCAGAATGTCGACAAAGTTTTGGTTTTAGGTCAAAATCAAAGACGATGGAGAATCTGAATCCTTTAAAAGATGAAAAGTAAAATGAGGAAGCCCATTCAAGCGGAACTGACTGCTAACGTTTAGCGTCCTGCTAAAGGGAAACATATGGAGCAGAATGTGTGGAAAAGCTGCTGCTTCAAGCAAACAGCAAGTCATCTGAGGTTCCCAACAGACACAACAAAAGATGCAACAATCAGAGCAACATCCATGACTCGCCTCGGCTGCGTTTGAGTGAGAGTCGGTCAATTTTATGCTGCTCAGAGGAACCTTTATTGACAAACCAACAAAAACAACAAACAGCACCAGCTTAGCCTCAGTGGAATCAGCTTGACATAAACAATAAAATTACATTCAAGGCGTTTTTCCTTTACACTTCCTGCTCTCTGAACCGTGGATGTTCTGGAGCTGCATCCTAAACGGATTCTACACGAACCGCAAACCAAAGCACAGAATAAACCTTCAGGGGTCAAAACGTTAGCCGGGCCGCACTAGAAGTCAACCTGCTAATGGCGAAAGGAAACATTCTACCAGAAAACAGAAGATGGCGCTTCATAGCCAGAGAAACTTAAACTGTGGACATGTTATATTGGGAAAAGAGCCAAACAAGAAGATGTTCTAATCTAACCAGAACTTAAGCCTCATATTGAAAAGTTCATATGTGATTCCATCCAACAGATAGAGCAGCCAATAAATCCAAGGCTAACCTGAAAACATTCCAGGGTGACACGCCTCTTATTTAAGATATTCCAGACAAAATGTTTCCTGTAAATACACTAAACACTCCATCATTATAAATTCTAATCAAGCACACTTTGTGTGAAGTTGCTACACTGATCACATGTAGCTGTTTTCAGCCTCAGGAAGCGGCTTCAGGTGAAGTTAAAGGAAGCAGAAAAGCTGTAAGACGTTTCTAAGCAACAGAGGGAGGAACTTCTGCAGATAACAGGAAGGCTAAGCAAAATGTTCTGGTTTTCTTGCTTCTTGCACATTACGGATTATGGGGGTGTTTGGAAATGTTGGTAGTGTCAGAGTAAAACTAAAGCTACAAAGATAAAAAACACATAGAATGCTAACTGCTAGCATAAGGTGCTAACAGCAGCGTCTATAATCGATCTGTTTTTGTCTTTAGAGAACAGTGTGAACCAGTTTACTGTGGAGCTGTGTAGCACTGACTGCTCTCTCGTGCACACTGTGTGACATCATCTCTGCTGCCGAGATAAATAAAAAATGATCGCGCCGAGTTAGCAAAAGCTCTAAATCAAAAATTAGCTCTGCTGTTAGCGCATTAGGAGAAGAAGGAGGTATGATCCATCCCATAAAGGAGACATCCTGCAGAAAGAGAAGAGATATTTCTTCTTGTTTAATGTTTTTTTTTTAATGTAAGCCAGTTTGAGTCGCCTTATTGCTAAAATGCCTCATCAAAGTCCAGACCCAAATCCAACCAATAATCTGTGTCCGTCTGAGTGACTTCGAGCTGTTTTCTGAAGAACGGACCAAAGATTCGGTCTGTAGATGTTCAGAGCTGGTGAAAACAAACCCCAGAAGAACACGGATCACTCTGTTCCACCTGCGTTGTGTTGGTTCACCGTATAAAATCCACTGAAGTCTGTGTTTGGTGACGAGTCCAGGGGGTGTACATACTTTTACGAAGCTCTGTACTGGAGGCATTTTTTTTTATGATAAACACACAATGGAATAGATTTCCGATTTGATCCAGCTCTTCATAGAGAGAAAAATATCTGTATTTGATCTGAACATCTGCAGAGAGGAGGAATCATAACTTCCTGCTGGTGATGTAAACCGTTCTTGTTGTGGCCTAAACGTTCCGGTTTGATCCGGGCGTTTTTAATCAGGCCTGAGCCACAGCAGTAAAGTTCCACAAAAGGCCATCCGACCTCCTCAGCCATAAACAACAAAAGCCTGTTTGTCCGTCTGCCCGCTTCCTGCTGATGGGCGGCAGGCGGGCGCGCCGCCAGCTCAGTGGGCTCGCCAGCGTCCGCTCAGCAGCCCTTTGGCTTTCTCATGCAGTTCAGACTCTGAGGCAACTTTTTCCTGCTTCCACTCTTCTGACCTTGTCATCTCGGATCCATAGACATGAAGGACGCCCGGCGTCTCCAGGTTGCTCTGACAGCCTGCAGATCCTTCAGTGAGTTTCTGTTGACGTGTGTTTGTGGGTTGGAAATCACATGACTTATTGTGACATTCGTCGTTGCCATGCATTGATTCAGGAATATCTGTGATTTGGGAAATGACAGAAAGAATCTAAAGATCATCTTCACTATCAGAGCTAGATAACAAATAATAATAAAAAAAACATTGAGAAAGCAGGAAGTAGGTCAGTTATGCTAGCCTGACTTTCTCTGACAGCCTTAAAGGGCCAGTGTCATTTAAAATTTACTTTTTCTGAGCTTTCTATCATGTTATAATTTTATTCCGTCATCAAAAGCCCACTCAGAGTGTTAATTCTTTCATGCATGTCTGAGAAATCCTCGACTCTCCTGTTAGTCTGTAATGTTTGTTTTGTGTGCACTAATTGGTGAATACATTTTTTTTTAATGCAGATTTTTAACAGTGTTTTAAAAGTTTATTCACACAGAATTTGCATTGAGTTTTCACAACTCAATGTTGTATTATTATTTGTATCAGTAATATGTTTCTAGATCTGTTTTTCTCACAATTAAGTTGGAATCCATGTGCTTTTTCTATTGTTGCATCATTTTCCATCCCACAAAAACACATATCCATCTTCTTTTTGCTACGTTTTATGTTTGTCTTTACCTTAAATTCTAAAAATAGAAATAAAATCTGCAATAGTAAATTTATCTAAAGTTATAAGTTGTCTGTTTTCAATAGTTGTGTGATATTTTTGAGTTTTATTTGGCTGATGCGAGAGTAAAATTGTTCTTTTAGTTGGAAAGTAGTAGTAATATGTTTTTACCTTTGTTTTTTTTGTCATTAGGTTTGAATCTATGTGCTTTTTGATTTTTTACATAATTTCCCATCCCATGGAAAGAAAATATGCTAAATTTAGCTGCATTTTATGTTCATCTTAACTTTAAATCCTAAAGCTAGAAAGGAAATTGTGATTCTTTAAAAATAACAACACATTTCCTACAGTAAATGCGTCTAGAGTTAGAAGTTGGTTGCTTTCAAAAAGCAGTGTGACATTTTGGAGTTTCATTTTGGCTGGTCTGAGAGTGAAAACGTCTCCTTAGGGTGTAAAAGTTGCAGAAGTTGGTCTGATCGTGGTGAATATTTCCGAGTGGTTGGTTGGTTGGTGGATCCTTTGTGTTCGTCCTCATCAGGTTTGTTCTTTATGGAGCGGCTGCCGGCCCCCCGCGGAGGCTTGACGTCTTTTTTTGTCTACGTGTTGTCCTTTTTGGACACCGAGGCGCTTTGATGTCGACGAACTCACCGGGGTGTGTTCCTCTTTTACTCGCAACGCGTCAAAAGTGCGAGTGTTTCCGTTTGATCCCTGATGGATGGAGGGTGATTAGTTTTCCAGCTCAAACTGGGAGCGACTCGCATGCAGTGAGAACAACTTTGATCAAATGTTGGGGATTCAAAGTAAAAAAAACAAAAAACTGGGAAATCAACATTCTGCCCCTAAATTAAACACATTTCTGCAAATCAAATCATAGAAACTGATCAGTTTATATTTTATGAATATTTACAGACATAAACATAACTGGAGAAAAACTGAGGTTCCTCCAGGATTGTCCTGAATTTATAAACTCTGATCAGAAATATTATTTCTTTATTTGTTTTCTAATAATGTTCAAATTTGGAAAACAAATTCCCTTCTTTTTTTTCTATGAAATTTCTAAGGTTGATCTCAATGTTTCTGATGTTTTTCAAGCAAATTTTTCAATTTGAAATTCAATTTGCTTCTAGAAGATTTCTGAGATTAATTTAAATAATCTGAGTATTTTCTTGAAAGATCTTTGAATTTTAAACTCAGCAATTCAAAAGGTTTTCTAGAAAATGTCTGAGATTCTCTGAGTTTTTTTTTCCTAGCAAATGTTTTTATTTTAGAAGCTCATAAATTTCCTTGTTTCTCTAGAACATTTCTGAAATTAATCTGAAAATTTCTGAGTTTCTTGTTGAAAATTCACTCCTCTCTTAATTTTATTTTGCTTATAATGGCCCTAATATGCCACCATAGTTGTAGATGATGGATAAGAGAGCCTACTTCTGCTCTATCTGTTTTCAACACATAAAAGGAGCCATTTTTAAAGTAAACAACGGACCGCGGTGCTGAATATTTGGACGAAGCAACATTTATTGGCTGCAACATTGTCACTAAAAACAAAAGCAGCGTTCAAAGCTTCTTCTACTGCCAGAAGCTGCAGAATGAATGCTCTCTGCTGCATTATGCTGCTTCCACAGAGCCCCTCTTTAAAAAGTGGGGCTGCTAATGCAGAAAGTGCACAAAGGTGAAGTGAAAACAGGTATTTGACTGCCTTTATAACACTTATGGAAACAAAACAGAGATTAAAAACAAAGCCTTTTTATCAGCTGTAAATGTCGAAGCTGCTGGACTCACATTGCACCTCCAGGAATTTGCGCGCCAGGAAGTCCTTGACCGCGGGATGGTCCACGATGCAGATGACCGGGACGCCGTCGTCCTCCTTACTGACGGCGAACGTCACCCGGCTCGTCACGGTGTACATCTTATCGTAGCTCAGCTCCACTTTGGGTTTGCCTACAGGAAATACAGCAATACATGTAGTTATATTTAGCTGCTTAGCTAGGTTGTTTTGGAGCTAAATGTTTAACTTGCTAACAACAAAAGCATTTAGTTAGCAAACTAAATATTTAACTCCTAACTGAACAGTGTCAAAAAGCTTGGACACCACTGGTGTTATGACTGTTGGATCTGTTGGTTTTCCATACCTGATACACCTAATAGTAAAATATTTAACATGCAGAAAGATAATTTCTACTAAATCCAGCAGCTAATCTGGTAAATGATGTGCAACTTGTTATATTGTGTCAGATACATTTAACATCAGGATGAAGATCAGTGAACAACACCATCATACAATCCTTCAGTTCATGTTTTAGTCCTAAAATGCTTTTAAATTTAAAAACAAAGTCTCCTGCTCCAATGTGGACACAAACCTGTAGAAAGGTTTCAGAGAAGAAGGTGCAATTAGCAGAAAGTGTGAGGTTATTGGGCTGATTAATGAGCTGCCACCTCATTTCCTGCCTATCCTTCCTTTCGCCATCTGCCATCAGCTAAAAAAAAACTCTTCACAGTTGAACGATGCCGTCTTCTCCCCGCGTCACGTTCCGACCGGCTTCTACGGGCCGAATCTACACGAATCGGAACGAGTACAGCTCAGCTGGAAGGTTTTAGGTGATGAGTAACTGTCACTTCATTCTCCTCCCACACTGATTAATTCATCATCCTCCATCCAGATGCTAACTCAACATCCATTTGTGCTACATAGAGATAAAATGGAGGAGCCCTCCTGTGCGCGGCGTGGAGCCCAACCCGAATGGTGCCGGGATCTCTGGGACAAAGTCATTTCAAAAGATGGACGGCTGAGCTGTCAAACTGTGCAGCATCAAATATTTATCTGTTCAAGCAGAGACAATGTGAAGCCAAATGGGTTTGACTAAAATCTGAGCGCTCAACATCCTCCAGGAAGTGGACGGAGGTTGAAGAGCTCCACAACTGCTGCTACGTCATATTTTCTCTGAAAACATCTGTCGAGTCCTGACTGTTCCTGGTTAGCAAAGACAAACACCTGCAAATAGCAAATGTTTGAAAATCATTAACTGATCTTAGCTATTTCTTTAGATCAGATCGTTGTAGAATAGCTGAAAAAGGAGGAGTAAATTTCCGCAAAAACACTCAGAAATTTTGAGGTACATTTCTGAAATGATCTAGAAACAAGGAAATTTCAGAGTTTCAAACTTACAAAATTTGCTTGAGAAAATGTTTTAATTTTTGGATTAATTTCAGAAATTTTCTAATGAAAATATGAAAATTTCTGAATTTCAATAGTTACAAATTTTTTAACTTTGAAAGTCAGAAAATTTCCAAAAATCTAAATTTTGCCTTTTGAAACTCAAAAACATCCCGGTTCTCTTCTAGAACATTTCTGAGATTAATTTCATAATTTGATTTATTTCTAGCAGGTTTTCAACTTTTCATGCTCAGAAATGTCTTTGTTTCATGATGGACATTTACTACTCTTTTCGACAATGACCTTTTGTAGGAAAGAGGTAAAAAATGTGCAAAATCTACATTACATCCCCCTGATTGTTGTTTTATCTGTTTGTGGGGACTCCCTGCCGGGGCAGAGCGGGGTTATTGAAATCGCCCCGTGGTTGTCTCTCAGCTCTGCAGTCTAATGGCTCCTCTGCTCCCTGTCAGTCAATAAAAAACCTTATTTCTGTCGGCCTTGAAAGAGCAGAAGGAAGCGACCTGGGCAGCGAGGACTGCTGTTTTTATGCGACTTTCACCGTATTGTTACTGTGAAGAGTCGGGATATAAATCACAGAAACTAACAGGATAAAAGGGGAAAGATAGACGTAAATAAGATAAAGGATCTGTGGATGCAGAAACAGATGATTGGATTGGATTGTTATCTGCAGACCATTAAAGCAAATTTCACTGAAAAATGAGTGAATTAGAGGAATTACACTGAATACTTTGGCCATTTAATTGGAAAATGAGTCTGAAAGGAGCATCTTTAGAAATATTTAGACTTTGTGAGGAAACCAGATATTTATATATAAAAGACATATAACATCTTACTTCTCACTAAATGTGCCCTGGACAGATCGCCAGTCTGTCACAGGGCAACACAAAGACAAACAACCTAGCACACAAACACACACCCCCACACACACACCTAGGGAGAATTTAGAGAGACCAATTATCAGACAGTCATGTCTTTGGACTGTTGGAGGAAGCCGGAGTACCCCGAGAGAACCCACATATGCACAGGGAGAACACGCAAAAGACCCCGGGCCGGGAATCGAACCCAGGACAGTTGCTACCAATTGCGCCTCTGTGCAGCCTCAATAAAATAGTAAACAATTAAAATCACACATCAATAAGTTTGTTCATGCCTTAAGTTATTAGCTGTGTTACCACTCACCATATAATAGCGTAATATGACATTTTGAAAATGAATTTGCTTTATGGAAGCAAAAGCATTTAGAAAAAACTCCATTTTTTTTGAGAAAATGTTTTGGCGCTACGATGAAGTGTTTTTTTGTGGCCGTATTGAAATTGCTTTATTTCACAAAACGTCAATGAAAACACTTTTTGCATCATACAAATCACGTGATCAACAAACCAACACAACCGGAATAAAAACCACGAAGAAGACGATGACAAATAATTGGAGGATTAAGCAGCAGCATGTATTTTAATAACTTTACCAGCATTTCTAATTTAATCGAAACATCGCGACTACATAATTGTATTTGACAAAGTTTTCACTCATATGTAATGGAAATGCAGCTATCGAAAAACACGCTGTGTCATCATGAAACTTCTTCCTTTTCTCCAGTAAACAATCCGCTTGTTGATCATGTGAGTCGCGTGACGCGAAAAAACTTTTATCGAAAATCAAGAGTTTTTTCAAAATTGGTGTGTTTCCATTAAGCAGTTGAATTTTCTAAATGTCAAAATGTGCAATTATTTGGTCAGTGGTCTGAATTCCAACTAAACCTTTCCTGTTTCAGGTTAAATAGGGTTCAAGAGAAGTTTAGTTTTTTCTTGAATTCAGCACTTTAACAGTTTTTTCAGTGTTTGGTCAAGCGTTCTGGATTTCTTCAGAAATATACTTTTGCATCCTGTGATCTTAACTGCTGAATTTTTTCATAAGTTGTAAGATTTCTTAAAGCGTTTTGAAGATTTCTTACTGGAAATGAAAACTTTTCAGATGTCAGGTGGATTTTGGGAGATTCCAAAGGAGATTCTTTCAGGTTCTGAGTAGCTTTCTCACACTATTTAGCACACAAAACTAAAAATAAACACGTATTAAAAAGCTCTAATGGCTGTCAGTCAATCTTTATCGTCGGCCTGTGTGTGAACAGTGTGGGGGTAGAAGGTAAATATTTAAAAAATAGCTTAATATTTACCATTAAGCGTGGTGAATACTTGGTGAAAGAAGGAAACTTTTGTTTAAACTGAGAGAAAAACGGGGGAATGAAGCCATCTAAATAAGAAATCTGTATTTTACATCTGCTCTGGTCATCGGTTACCTTTTTATCCATTTAAATCCTGATAAACAACAGTAAAACACTTTGATTCATCTGCTTACATACGATAAAAGACGTAAAATCCTGTTTTCAATTGTCTGAACATAATTATCTGTCCAAAGTGACTCTACAGACTCAGAAAATACGAGGAAAGCGCACCGTCCCGTATTTTACGGTCTCTGTAAAGTGGTTTGTGAGGTCAAAGTCGCAGAAGCGTGAATCCACCTCCTCAGGAGTTTCACTGCATCACAGTCGGTTATTTTCCTCCAGCTAAAGCCTTGGCTAGCGCTAATTCTAATGTGTCAAGAAGAAGAAGACCTCATGAAGCACCCGGCGCACACGCCTCTTCAAACACGACTACACAGCTAATTTTAGACGACAACTTCCAACAAACTTATATATATATATATATATATATATATATATATACACACACACATATACATACATATAAAATTGTTTTTGCATGTTCATTGGTGAAATCTGGTTGGTTGTTGCTTAAAGTCGGGGAAATTATTGTTTGATGCTCTGATGGATTCTCAGTTTAAGTAAAAACAAATAAAAATGCAGAAGGATTTAAAATATAAAAGGTTAAAGGTTATATATTATGCTTCCTTGAACAGGTTATAGTCGGTTTATGAGCTAAATAAACAGCGTTACATTTTTTACACAAAATCATTCAGATAATGAGATTTTAGTCTGATTTCAGCTCATTTCAGAATGGGCTGATTTAGGGCCTCAACTTGGGTTGCTAGGTAACGGGCAGAGTTCTGTTTGGGTTGCCAGGTAACGGGCAGAGTTCTGTTTGGGTTGCCAGGTAACGGGCAGAGTTCTGTTTGGGTTGCCAGGTAACGGGCTGGGGCTACTAGTGTCTGACGATTTGTGACGTTACATTGCGGATGTTTCTGAAACAGCTCATTTTCCAGACACCAGAAAACATGAACTTAATGCTAAAACCGTTGACTTATTGCTACAAAATATTAACTTATTGCTAAAAACCAGCTGGGTGATTTTTTAAGCACATTGGCTGTTTCTAGAAGCAGCCCATGGAAGTACAAAAATGAAACGATTTGAGTGAATCACGTGGAGGAGAACCTGCTGAGGTTCTGGAAGCCCAAGTTGCTTTGACAGAACCTTCAGCTCATCTTCCTCTTGATAATACTCCATAGATTCTCTGTGTGGTTCTGGCCAGGCCTCCTTTCTGCTGTTGCCATGGTGATTTGGCTGCTTTTGTGTGAGTCAGTACCACGTCCAGCTGGGAAATGAAACCAGCACCTCCATAAAGCTCATCAGCAGAAGGGAGCCTCGTCAGCTCAATCTCCTCCATTGGCCCTGCTTCGCACTCCCTCTCAAGGCTACAAATGTTTTCCTTCCACTTAACTTTCCAGCAATAGCGTGCAAAGCAGCAGTCTATGAACATCAAGCTTCTTCAGCAATGAAATTTTGTGGTTTATCTCCTTATTTTATTTGCCAGCCTAATGCAATAATGTCCTGAGAAAGAAAATGATTTTACTTTGACTAAATCATTCAGTTATTAATGAACTTGCAGTCATGTTTCCTTCTCGTTTTGTTTTTCATGGAACCAAACGAAGCTCAAACTGATCCTCTTTTCATCTCTGCATGTGAATGTGCCGTCGCCGTGACGCCGTGGAAACGCCTGATTTCATAACCCTGATGGCGTCTGATGAGACTTTCTGAGACGTAAGTGAAAGATAATGTCTGTGCTGTGATTAGGATTCTGTCTGCAGATAAAATAATGACTCTCAGAGGCGGTTAGAGGTGACAGGACGTCCCTGTAACTGCGTTGGTTATGCACTTACACATCCAGACAGATGCACTCGCTCTGATGCACAGTCACTGTTTTTTTTTCTTTCTGTTTTTAAATAAAAAGCTTTATGGGAGCGACAGTAAGCAGAGTCGGATTCGGTGCTGCAGGTGATAAAACGGCCTTTTTCAAATAGTTTTGAAATGGAGATGAAAGCAGAGGTGATGGAAAACCTCTCAGATATTTCGGGTTTGAATTTTAGCTCAAACCCGCGAGTGTCGCTTCGTCTCTGAGGTCCGACAGCGTCATTTAGGAAGAGGCTTTTAAAACACAGACAAAATCTATTGACCCGCTTACATGTTTATTTCGCTTTTTTTGTTAAATCTACATAATTTAGGTCATAAAATCATTTTAATACACTGCAAAAACACAAAATCTTACCAAGTATTTTTGGTCTGGTTTCTTGTAAAAATATCTTAGGGCACTTGAAATAAGACAAAACATGAAATAGCAGGACGCTTAAAGTCAATAATCCTTTAATATTGATGAAAATGTGGCAGATTATTTCACTTATGTCACAGGAAAATATTTGTCACTTTGTTCATATCATATTGTAAAAACTTTTGTCTGCACTGCATGTCAGTAGACGACAGAAATGATTCTTTTGTTGTTTAATAACATGTTGTTTTGTTGTTGTTTAAACTTTATTTTTTAAAAATCAGACATTACATATTAATGCACATGAGATCATCATTTTTTACTCACTATTCAACACATATCACTTTCATTTAGCATAAATCCTGCCTCAAACTTGCGTTTTGTTTGGGTAAATAAATAGTTGGCACAGTATCTATTGTAATTTCAGACTGCAGTGGCCCCCCTAAGAAAAAACCTAAACACAAAAAACCTAGACACGCTCCTGCAGGATGAATCGGTGCTGCATTGGGGTTAACGTGCCGCATTGTGAAGCCCGCAGCTGAGCTCCTGATTGGACGTTTGTTTGAAAGTCTCTGCAGAGCCGGAGGCCGGCCGCGGAGGTGGAGCCGCCCAGCAGGGGGCCTGTACCTCCCTCAGCTCGACCTGCACTTCTGAAGCGCCTCTGCCTTTGATGATGGCATGCAGGCCGTGATGGCGCCGGGCGGCGAGCCGCGGACACCTCCACACATCACCGAGGCTTTCATGGAAACGCAAACAGGAAACACTAACGGCTCGTTCTAATGGCTGCGAAGGGAAATTAAGAAGCGTTGGCAGAAAAAGTGCTGAATCTGTTCATGTTGTTATTTATTGCCTGGTGCATTACGAGGACAAGCTGGTTAAACCGTAAACTACATAAGAATAAAATTACAATCGTTATTACTGTATGTAAAAAAAAAAAATTTACTTCTTTATTTGTTTTTATCTCTCTTTGGTGCTTTTTCTTAATTTATCTAAGGTTAACTTTCAGTTTGATGGTGTTTGATGCTTTTATTTTGAAAATTCAATTTCCGGTCTCTGTGTTGACGAACGGCAGCTTAACAAGAGCGTGAGATGGAAGACAAGTTGTTAGGGAGTTAATATTATGAGTCTTATTATTTTGAAAATGAGTATGTTTTAAATACGGACTAAAACTGTGTATTTGTTTTATCATATGCTGTTTATTTTAAATATCTTAAGTTGCAAACATCAATGGTTGTAACCATATGATGTTTTTGCTTTCACTGCGTTTTATTAAACCTGAAAGTTCATCACCAAAGTCCTTCATTTGCTAAATTGTCTAATATTCAAATGAACTAAAACTTAAAACACAGACTTAGACATTTACAGTAAACTTTATAATCACTAGCTGAGTTTGATTTAACTAACAGATTATAATTCATATAGTTTACTCCTTGGACACTCAGCATCTCCATCAACTCTTGGCAGGAAGTTGTTGCAGTAAATCAATTAATCACACGATGAATTAAAATGAACTCAATGATTTTCATTCTGCAGGTTAATATTTTTGGAAAAGTAATTTTGTTTACAGAGAATTTATGATTCATTTTATTTATGGTTTTGGTTGTGTGTGTTTTTTTTAACTTCAACTTTTATTTGTTGTTTTTGGTTGTATTTTATTTTGGATATTTAAAATATCTCCCAGTTCCGCTCTAAAGTTTTTATTAAAAATTAAAGTGGGCAAATTTGCATTATGATGTCATCATCAACATATTACCTGAAAATGTTATCAAAACAACAATATTATTGTCTATCGCAATAATTACTGGGACAATTTTATCGTGCAGCAAACATTTTCATTGTCACAGGCATAATTTCCCTTTTGGATTAATAAAGCATTTCTGATTTTTTTTATTTATTACTGTCTATATATTTTATAAGTTTGTATTTTCTATTCATTTTGTACTGTAACGTAACTATTGTCAAAAATAAAGGGAACTAAATGCCTCACTAAATAACAGCTGATTTTGAAACAAAACTAAGAAGACAGTGGAACATCATGGCATGAACAGCATTGTGACATCATATGATGTCACACCAGTTCCTTTGACGACAAAGTCACCAACGTCTCTGAAGTCTCATTGCGGTTTGTCGCACCAACAGAGATTGTCCCTACTGTTCTTTTCCACATTTGAGATCGGACCGTTTTCGAGGTAAAGATGGCAAATTATCCCCAACCAGAAATGGTGGAATTCAAACTGTCCGGCAACGAGGTAGTCGAGCGCGAGCCGGACGTCTTCGTGCTGAAACTGGAGCTGGACACGCTGGGGGAGAACCTGAGCCTGAACACAGACAGCGACTCCAAGACGGGCATGGAGGAGTCTCAGGACGTGGAAGACGCAATCTGTATGAACTTGCTGATGATGCTGGGACCCACCGCGCTTGTCGACACAAGCAGTTCCCTAGACGGGTTTGAGGTGGATGACGTCAGTGAATCTCTTACTCTGGGAGATCAGGACGATATTTTGACAGAAGATCTTGGACCAGAAGGAGAAGAGTCCGACCTTCAGCTCACTTGCCAGCTGACATGTAACGGCGAGGTTCTGCAGCCGGAAAGGAGGTACACGATGCTTCCCGCTGCAGTAGGAACGTGTGAAGAGATCGAGTCGGTTTTGCACAGAGAGCTGGTAGAGGTCAGAACTTCCCACCAGGAAATCAGCACCGACGTTCTGAACCTGCAAGAACAGCTGCGAACGTTGGAGGAGAACCTCAACAACGACAGAGCGCTCATAAACCACCTGACAGCCGAGAAGAATGAGTTCCAGCAGGAGATCGTGGCCCTCAAACAAATATGCGGCGACAATGAAAGCAGGTATAAAACCGAGCTGGAGCGCCTGAGGAAGGAACTTCAGGACCAGGCGGCGCTGAACAATCAGCTCCACGTAAAGATAAAAGAGATCGGCGACAAGGCCATTCAAATCGAGGAGGAAGTCAAGCAGACGAAAAAGACGGGTTTCTGCGCCTGTCTGAGCTAGAAATGGAAATTAAAGGAACTATATAACAGGCTGTGTCTGGGATTCATCTTTAATAGATTAGATAGAAACATTTTTAAAATGTATATTTTTTGTGAATGTTTGTGTGCGTGTGTGGGTTTGTTTGTATGTGATGGAGTGGCAGAGACTGTGAAAGACCCCAAATTTTCAAAAAAAGGTAGCATTGTTAGCATTGCAGCATGCTAGCATGGGTTTTCCCGGGTACCCGGGATTCACCCACATAGACCAAAGATATGTCTTTCCAGTTAAATGAGTGTGGGAGTGTGTGTGTGCGTGGGTGTGTGTGTGTTGGTGTGAATGTTTCCTCTCTGCAGAGTCGCCACCTTGTCGTGGTGGAGAGGCTTGCGTGCACCTAAGATCGTGAGAGCGATGAGTTATTGAGCAAAACTCCAGGTACGGTCAACTCTAAGCAGTAGCAAGGTGCCAAACAAAGAGCGATTCAAAAGAGACTCCTACAGGCTGCCAGAGAAACTACAACAAGCTGTTTATGTACATATTCAAACCCCCTGATATACAACTTTTATTTACACATTTATGATCAATTAACAAAGCGGCCGACACATTCAAACTATTAAAACATGAGATTTTTAAAATTCCATTTGAATCTCAGTGTACAATTATATTATAGTGCTTTTTAATAAAAAAAACATTTTATTTTATTTTAATACTACTTTATGACAACCTTTTTGGCGTGCTAAAGCTGTCTGGGTTGTATTTCAGTAGTAGAATCAATTGTAGCAAGAAAACTTGAATGAAATTAGTAAAAATACTAATGTTAGCTGCCATTCGCTTAATCCATCTAGTATGGAGATATGCTACAATTTGCTAAAATTCTTCTGTTAACTAAAACTCTAGGACATGTAGTCTAACATTCACTTTCTCCTAACATACTGACAGTGTATAAACAAGAGATAATTAAAATGCCAATGGTAGCTAAAATGCTAATAGTCGCATTAGCATTTTAGCTAATGCTAATAGTTGCTGATTCGACTATTAGCGCACTATTCATATGACTAGTATGAATAGTGGACCATGGTTTATGCTAACAAATGTCTATGAGGTTGAGTTTTCAACATGTCAACATCCATCTACTCCTTCATGTATTAACATAGTAGAGATCAAAGCTAAAATTTGGAAAAATGCTAATGTTAGCTAAAGGCCGCATGTAACACTAACTTCTTACATCAAGTTTGAGAACAACAGTGAAGCTTCTGAAATATCCTAAAAAGCTAATATGAGATAATATTCCAACCATAACATCTGGGCTAACATTAGCATGTTGACTAACATTAACCTACTTCATGTCGTATGCTAGCAGCAGTATATAAGCTACAATTAGCTAAAATGCTGATCTTAGCTAAAATGCTAAAGTTAGCACAGGTGCTGTCACTACCATTTTGATGAGTATTACAATTCACTAGAAGATGATAATAGTTTATCATCTTAATTGGCCACAAATAAAATAGCTAAATGCTAACAGTAGCATGAAAAATATCCCTAGCATGAATACCAACATTAATTTAGTTCATTCATTAGATAAGATAAAATGTAACCTAAATACATTGGCTAACGATAGCAAGTTAACTAAACATAACCTACATCTATAATGCCTATATTATAAGTGTTGCAGTATGTTTATAATGTAGACAATGTTGTAAAAAAACAACAGAAACTCAGTGTCAATCCCTACAGCATTCACACAATAAAACTGTATCTATTGGCTGATTGAGATTGTATCCAGATACATATGATATTAGCTGGAAGCAGTGATGGTGTGTTTTCACCCCCCACCTTTCAGCTCCTTATCTCCCTTCATCCATCTGATGGTGGCTGCAGGCTTGCTGCTCATGGCGGTGCAGGTCATCTCCGTCTCGTTGCCCTCGCTTAGCACCTCATCCTTGGCCTCAATGACGGGGTTACCTGGAGGAACTGGGGCAGGACAAAGTGAACACTGAGGAAACAGAAGTTGTTTCCACAAACTCACATCACAGCTAAATTTGGAGAAATTATGGGACATGTGGTATGCTTTAAATTCTCCTGCCAACTAAAATGCTGACATTAGCATGCTAGCTAGTGGAGTTAAAACACCAGATCTTATCCCAGAGATTCCATGATTCCTCCATTATTTGGATGAGTCATGTAATATGTAGTATGTGCAAAATTCTCCTGTTACCTAAAATGGAACATTAGCATGTTAGCTAACAGAGTTAAAATGATTCCTCTATCATTTGGAGGAATCATGGGATACATAGCATGTTTATCTTCTCTTATGGTTTTGTTGTTTTGTTTGTATTTCCTCGAATTCATTTAAAACACTTTAAATTGCCTTGTTGATGAAAATATGCTATCTAAATAAAATTACTTTACCTAGAATGTTAATCTTAGCATGTTATCTAGTGGAGTTAATACTCCAGATCTAATCCCACAGATCTTATGTTTCCGCCGTGATTTGGAGGAATGGTTGGCTACGTAGTATGTTTAAGATTCTGGAGTTGACACTCCTGATCTTTTCCTGTATAAGTTGATGCAGTGGACCGGCAGAGAGGCGCCGCTCTTTAACAAGCGTGTCGGCAGAAACTCCTGATGACAGCTGACCTTTAGAGTCACTCAGAACGCCACAAACAGGAACAGGTCTGATCATCAGAGAACACGCTCAGGGGTCACTCTGAGGTTTGTGTGTGAAATCTGAACCGTCTCAGTCAAAGACTCTCAGCCTGAACACAAAAGACTTTCTGAGGGTCAAACTATCATTATGCAACAGCTGACTGGTTCACGTCAGGAGGGAATCATCTGCAGATTAAACAGCGACAAAAACTAATGGGTTTCATGTTAATCAATTAGGCATATAAATAATGCCTAATTATAAGAAGTACATTTTGCCATCTCTTTTTCAGATATTAAATTAAAAGTTGTGTTCATTTGACTCAGTTTTCTGTTTTTTTCTGGAGTCGTTATTCATCGGTTCCATTGATGGATGAATTCGGGTCGTTAGCTAAAAGGATCTGAATGAGATTTTCTATAAAATCGTCTCTTTATGACTGAATAGTAACATGCTGGGTGAAAGAGGCAGTTAGTTTTCTCTACCATTCATTACAAATTGAAGCTTCTGCTGGGAGGGTTTCTATTGTGCAAAAGTCTTAAATCAACCTTTTTTGTTCTTTATTCCATCCATCCATCCATCCATCCATCCATCCATCCATCCATCCATCCATCCATCCATCCATCCATCCATCCATCCAT